>PVHP010025969.1:0-25168 GCA_004024765.1 Zapus hudsonius
CACATTTTCTCTCCTGATGCCCACGGTTATTTATTCATTTATTTGCAAGGAGAGAGAGAGAGAGAGAGAGAGAGAGAGAGAGAGAGAGAGAGAGAGAGAGAGAGAGAGAGAGAGAGAGAGAGAGAATATGAGAATGAGAGAGAATGGGCACACCAGGGCCCTTGCTGCTGCTAATGAACCCCAGATGCATGTGCCACTTTGTGTATCTGGCTTTACAAGGGTAGTGGGGGAATTGAACCCTGGGCCAACAAGCAAGCACCTTTAACCACTGAGGCATCTCCAAAGCTCCAGTGATTATTTTAAATCAGGATAATATGCACATACCCTGAAATTCACCATTTTAGTGTACAGCTCAGCTCTGTGGTTCTTGGTACAGAGTTGTGCGACCTTCACCCTCTATCACTCTAAAGAGGAACTCCAGGGCTGGAAAGATGATGGCTCAGTGGTTAAGGCACTGGCCTGCAAAGTCTGATGGACTGGGTTCGATTCGCCAGCACCCATGTAAAGCTAAGAGGCAAAGGTGGTACATGTGTCTGGAGTTCGTTTGCAGCAGCTGGAGGCCCTGGTGCGCCTATTCTCTCTCTCTCTCTCTGCCTCTCTCAAACAAATAAGTAAAATCTAAAAAAAAAAAATAATGAACCCCAGCTGGACATGGTGGCTCGTGCCTCATCCCAGTACTTAGGAGGACTGTGGCTTCAAGGCCAGCCTGGGTTCGCTTCAAAAACAAAACAAAAAAGCATCCGTCCCCTCCAGCTGGCATTGCTCCATCTCCTCATTCCCACAGCTCTGGACAGCCCGGCTGCTTTCTGTCCCTGTGGCTCAGCCATTTCATTTGAATGTCCCCACTCGTGGCTTGGGCTTGTGTCCGGCTCCTGTGGCTCACAGCATGGTTTCCAGGTTCTTTTACGTTGTTGAGGGTCAGAGTTTGATTCCTTGTGGGGCTGAGTCACGTGGTGAGTGTCTGATGCACATCCAGTTCTTGTGTAGATAGATGTCATTTTTCTTGGGGATGCACCTAGGAATGGGAGTCGGGAACCCCAATATTTAGTGATCAGAGGTGTTGGGAAGAACAGGACAGCCAGAGAGAGCAGAATGAGAGCAATAACAGAGCCCAGGGCTGGGAAGATGACTCAGGTGATCAAATGTCTGCAATGCAAGCACAAGCATGGACCCAAGTTCAAATCCTCAGTGGTTTGCGTCTGTAATTCAGTGCTGGGGAGGCAGAGACAGGGAGTCCCGAGGGCTCATCATTGGCTAGCTAGTCTAGCGGCTAGGTTCAGTAAGGGAACTTGTCTGGAAAATAAGAGGTAAAGCCGGGCATGGTGATGCAAGACAGCTAGATATTCTCCTCTCATCCAGCTCATGGCTGGTCCCATGGAAAGGCCCAGGGGTGATGGAATAACCTAGCAGCAGGGGGCCTGGTGTTGCTGGTGAGCTGCCAGAGTTCGAGCAACAGATGCGGGACACCACCAGAACCCACTGGTCCCATGGAGGGAAGAGAATGCCCACACAGCATCCAGCATCAGGGCCGCTCTTTATTTGGAAATTGGGGAACTGAACCCGCACAGACAGGCTTTGCAATCAAGAGCCTTTAACCACTGAGTCATCTTCCCAGCCCCTGGATTTTTTTTTTTTTTGGCTTGTCTGTGTGTAATGTGGTGTGGTGTGTGCGCCCCCCATGTGCTCACCTGCGGTGCTGGAGAAGAATGTCAGGTGTCCTGTCCACCATTCCACTGCCCATTCTCATTTTGAGCAGGAGTCCCGACTGTCACTCGAGCTGTTGTTTTCTGAGAGTCTGGGCCATTTCTTGGTTCTCCGCTCCCTTGTGCAGGATTGGGGTTGCAGGCACACGTGGTTGTTTATGTGGGATCCGGAGGTTTGAACTTGGACAACTTGAGGCTGGCACAGGAAGGTCTCTCTAGAGACAGAGCCTCACACTGTCGCCCCTCTAGGCTAACCTGGAACTTCCTGTCTCGCTGGGATGATCTCAAACTCATGACTATCCTCCTGACTCAGCCTCCTCAGAGCTGGATGACAGGCATGCACCATCACACCTGGTTTAAAATGAGATTTGAACAACCATGTATCTATCAAGTGTGGAAGGAAGGAAGGAGCAGAGACAAAGCCAAGCCCACTCCTGTACACTGGCTGGGAGCAATGGCGGTGCGCATGCACAGGGGTTTCTTTTCTGAGTCCAGTGCCAACACTGAGAATTCTGTTTGCATATGGAAATCATTTAATTTTATTGTTTATAATTTTTATTTATTTGCAAGCAGAGAGAGAGTTAAAGAGAGACAAACAGAGAGAATGGGTGCGCCAGGACCTCCAGCCGCTGCAAACAAACTCCAGATACACGTACCATTTTGTGCATCTGGCTTTACGTAGGTACTGGGGAATTGAACTCAGGTTGTTAGGCTTTGCACTCAAATGCCTTAACTGCAGAGCCATCTCTCCACCCCAATTTTTATTTATTATTTATAAGGCGAGAGAGAGAGAGAGAGAGAGAGAGAGAGAGAGAGAGAGAGAGAGAGAGAGAGAGAGAGAGAGAAACTGACTATCTGGGCTTTTAGCTGCTGCCAATGAACTCCAGATGCATGTGCCACTTTGTGCATCTGGCCTTATGTGAGTACTGGGGAATTGAACCTTGATCATTAGGCTTTGTAGGCTAGCTCCCTAACCACTGAGCCATTTCCCCAGCCCCCATTTTATTTTTAAATCACTTGTTTTTATTATTTTTAAAAATTTCCTACCTTTTAGAATGTATTTTGATATTTACCCTTTCGTCCTCCTTCCATTGAGCCCCTTCCTTTTCTACTTTTATGTCTTATTCTTTGGTGACCGGTGAGCATCAAGGCTCTCAGGAGGTGCTGAATTCCACGGTCCCTCCTGTCCCTGGTGTGTGTGGGGGGGGACAGGTGCAAGTGGTCTGTCTCCAGGAACAGGCTAAGTCCAAGGGGAAGGACCAACTTCCTATATCTCAGGGGTGCTGGGTGGAGTGTGTGGGGAACACCCCTCTTCTTGGTTCCCTGGGGGAGGGGCGCCTGCCCAGTGGGGTGGAGACTCAAAGGCTCTGACCCATGAGTTAAGTATGTTGCCATAGTTTTCCTGGCCAGGGAGAGGAAGGTGGCTGCTGGGAATCCCGGAGGAGGGAGGCTGGCTGGGGTGACGCTCGCTCAGCCCTCCGCCTGCACAGCCCCTCGGTGATGGCAGCCAGCAGGAACCTCAACTGATCTGTCTGGATTCTAGAAGGTCATGCCCCAGTGTCGGCTCCCTGGGTAACAGGGAAAATCTGACAAGATTCATTCGTCAGCAACATGCTTAGCTGGTGACCCCTGGGCTCCCACGCAGATCTCTCCCAGAAGATAAACCCCATAGTACACACTGGAGAGGCTGTTCTCTGTGTGGGAGCTGGTGACAGATGAGGTCTAGGGTAGAGCTGGGGGTCTGAATTGGATACACCCCCTCGCAGGAGCTGGGAGGTGGGGTAGCTCCTCTCTTTGGTCAGCGGCCCGACAACAGGGAAAGTCTCTATGCAAACAGGCGATGGATGTATTTCCCCTTGCACCATTCTTCCCTTCAGCTAGGATAACCTTATCTCCTAGGGGTGGAATCTGGGGGGCCCTGCAGGCAATGGATGATCAGGCATGCATCATTGGGGGCACACACAGAATGATATGTTGGCTGTGTCCCTGGCCCCCAAGCCGCCCCACCACCAGCATTTGCTCATTCCCCACAATGGTGACACCTGGGGAAAGCAGACTGCAGGGCAGCCCCAGCTGGCAGGTGGTGGGAGAGGCAGGAAGGACTTCAGGATCCTTAAAACTTGTCTCTCCATGTGAGCGGTTTTTGCTTCTTCCAGGTAGGGTCTCGCTGTAGCCCAGGCTGACCTGGAATTCACTATGTAGTCTCAGGCTGGCCTCGAACTCACAACCATTCTCCTACCTCTGCCTCCTGAGTGCTGGGATTAAAGGTGTGCCCACCACACCCAGCTTTAATTTTTTTTTTTTTTGGTTTTTCATAAATTCTTAACAAGACAGGAGTACCATGCTGTCCTCTGCTGGACTTTCTTTCTCCCTGGAAACCTTCCTAGGGACAGCCCTACCTATCTGCACACTGATTCTCACTTCCTTGGGTCTTCGGCTTCCCCAGATGTCGGGTCCAAAGGGAAGGTGTGGAAGTGGGGTTGTAATTCAGTGGTGGAGCACTTCACTTGCCTGGCATATGCAAGGCTCTGGGTTCAAATCCCAGCACCAAAAGAAATAGGAAAAACCATAAAAAAACATTGTGAAGTGGTGACCAAGAATGTAGCTCAGATCATGAGGCCAGCCTTTCTGGGGACAGGGCCACCATGCCTGACGAGACTCTGGCTAAATGACTGACTGTTTTGTATATGTCTGCTCCTACTGCATCATTCCGGAGCTTATTTGGTTTATTTATTTTGAAAAATGCCTAAATAGTTGGACATGGCGATGCATGCCTTTAATCCCAGCACTTGGGGAGGAAAAGGTAGGAGGATCGCCATGAGTTCCAGGCCACCCTGAGACTACAGAGTGAATTCCAGGTCAGCCTGGGCTAGAACGAGACCCTACCTTGAAAAATAAACAAAAATAAAACAAAACAAAATGTCTAAATAATTTTGTCAGCTTCATTATTAAACGTTTAAATTTATTTATTTATTTATTATTTTGTCTCAGGGTGACCTCCAACTCATGGCAATCCTCCTATCTCTGCTTCTGGAGTGCTGGCTTCTGTTGAAATCTTGCTGGCCTGGTGCAGAGGTCAGCCATAGCTTCAGGTTTGTTTTTTTTTTTGGGGGGGGCGTGTAAAACTTGAGTGTTGGGATTACAAACTTGTACCATCGCATACTTAGAAGTCATACTGTTTTACTTTCATAGTTAAAGCAAGAACCCAGCACCTAGGAGG
Organism: Zapus hudsonius; assembly: GCA_004024765.1. NCBI lineage: Eukaryota > Metazoa > Chordata > Mammalia > Rodentia > Dipodidae > Zapus > Zapus hudsonius. The sequence continues at coordinate 4,924 of PVHP010025969.1, forward strand.
TGGAGGAAGGAGGACTGGGAGTTCAAGGCCAGGCTACATGAAACTCTGTCTCCCCAGCCTCCCCCCCCAAAAAAAATTGCTAGGCATGGTGGTACACGTACACTCAAGAGGCAGAGGCAGGAGAATTGCTCTGAGTTTGATCTGAAATTTTTCAGAGATGTGAGTTTTGGTCAAAGATTAGTATTAAGTGCTGGAAAGATGGCCCAGCGGTTAAGGCACTTGCCTGCAAAGCCTATCAACTTGGGTTAGACTCCCCAGTACCCAAGGAAAGCCAGATGCACAAGGTGACGCATGTATCTGGAGTCTATTTGTAGTGGCTGGAGGCCCTGGTATGCCCATTCTCTTTGTCTCTCTTCTCTCTCTCTCTGCTTGCAAATAAATAATAATAATAATAATAATAATAATAATAATAATAATAATAATAAACCAATAAAGGTAATCCACCTGCTACTAATGCAGACTTTGGTCTCTAGTCTCAATGAATCTGAATTCTCAGGGCTGGAACCCAGGAATCTGCACCAATTTTCAGATGATACCTGCACCTATGCGTTTACCTCCCACCTTACCTCCTGAGGTTCCAGAGGCAGGCAGCAGGCTTCCACCCCTGGACACTAAGATGCTCTGTGACCGCACTATCCGAGCCTTGTCTCAGTGAAGGGCTCAGTAGATGGCATGGAAGATGCTCAAGACCTGTTAGTTTCTCCTGGATTTTCTTCACTGCTTTCATCAGAGAGGAAGAGAGATTCTAATGGGACCTGGGCTAGAGGAGCACGAGGCGTGGAGATAGGTCTTGCATTTCCTTTTCCTTTCCTTTCTTCTCCTTTCCTTTCCTTCCCTTTCCTTCTTTCCTTTCCTTTTTTTGTCACAGTACTAGGATTGAGCCCAGACCTTGTCCACTCTAGGCAAGCCCCCCCTTTGCTTCTGGAGCCCCTCCTTCTTTTGCACGAGCCTGTGAGGTCTCTTCTGCAGGTGGAGTCTTGGTTTTCCTATGTGTAAAATGGAGACATGAGGTGGATGGGATGGTCAGTGGAAGCAGCAGAGGTAGAAATGGAAGCTGCTGTTGTATCTTTTTATTTATTTACTTTAGGGAAAGTAGGGTGCACCAGGGCCTCCTGCCATCTTGTGCATCTGGCTTTATGTGGGCGCCTGAACTGGGCCATCGGGTTTTATGAGCAAATCCCTTTAACCACTGAGCCATCTCCCCAGTCCCTGCTGACCTCTCTTGAATATTTTAGCCATTCATCCTTTTAGTAAACGTTCACAGGCTGGTGACTGTGAACAAGCGTCTCTCAGATGTATTGGTTGTTAAGAGCTTTTCCAATGTCACCTGAACAAATTCATTGTTAGCTCGCGTATCCCCCGTTTTTCACAACATCCCTGCAGAGTGGGTGTTATTAGATCAAGAGGTACAACTAGCACATGGCAGCTGAGATTCACCCGACAAGCTTTCGAGACGAGTATCTGGGCCAGCTGACATGTTCTGGAGCCATCTCCAAAAGGGGAGATGCCTGAAAAATGCCCACCTCCCTCCCAGGGGCAGGTCAACAGAGGGAAGGATCTGGAGGGGCTGCTTTCATCCTCAGAGCTCAGAGTAGGTTGGGCACTGCCAGATGCTGACTCCCTACTCCCTGGGTACCCAGAGGGCAGGGGCCTTGCACGTGGATGGGGCCTCAGCAGTATTCCCAAAGGCAATTCTCTCCAGACTCACTGATGAGATCTGGAATTTTTTCAGCCAACTCTACAGGCTCAAGCCAAGGGTCATGTCTATTAAGGGTGAAGTCCAGGCTGTGCTGGCACTTGTCACACTGCTTAGACAGCGAAAGACAAAGGAGAACAGAGTTCTAGGCCATTCTATGGCTGCACCGTTTCCTATTCCAGAGAAAAATCCCTTCAGATTTCTCCAATTGCAACATTTCTGAAACTTGCAAGGAGTTGGTCCCTAGGGAAAGAAACACTCTCAGAAGGGCCATTTGCTTTGGAGAACAGCACATGTGATCAGGTGCTGTGCCCCATCCAAGGATGTCAAGAGCATGTGAGAAGTCACAAGACATCTTTGTGAGGACAAATAAACATATATATAAAGGGCAGGGGATGTAGCATGAAGCCCTGGGTTCCATCACCTGCATGGCACACACCACATGTAGCAGCTAGCTTCTCGTTGGAACACACACAAGCAGAAGCAGATGGAAGCAAAGGGCTGGCTCTGACTTACTGTTTTAAGGGAAGGGTTCATCATGGCAGGGAAAGCATGGTACAGCAGACAGCAGGGCATCACATCTTGTCCAATCAACTGGGAGGAAGCAGGAAGAGGGAGCTAGCTAGCACTGGCAATTGAGCTAGACTATAAAATCCCAAGCATCCTCCAAGACTCTACCTCTCAAAGGCCCCGCAACTTCCCTAAATTGCCACCAGTTGGTATGCAACTTTACCAACTGCAAAATATGCATTTTACATTCAAACTATCACAACACACACCCCACATGACACACATTTCCACTCTCCCCTGAATTCTTTGCTTTTTCGAGGTAGGGTCTCGCTCTAGCCTTGGCTGATCTTGAATTCACTACGTAGTCTCAGGGTTGTCTTTAACTCACAACGCTCCCCCTACCTCTGCCTCCTGAGTGCTGGGATTAGGGGCGTGAGCCACCATGCCTGGCTCCCCTGAATTCTGAGTTGGCTGGGCAGCAATACTTTATACCAGGCTTTCTTTTTTTTAAAATAAGAGAGAGAGAGAGAGAGAGAGAGAGAGAGAGAGAGAGAGAGAGAGAGAGAGAGAGAGAGAGAGAATGAATGGGCACACCAGGGCCTCCAGCTACTGCAAGTGAACTCCAGACACATGCACCACCTTGTGCATCTGGCTTTATATGGGCACTGGGGAATTGAACTCTGGTCATTCTGCAATGCATGCAAACACCTTAACCATTAAGCCATTTCTTCTTCAGCCCCCAGGCTTTCTTTTTATTAACTAATTAACTTGCAAGCAGAGAGAGAGAGAGAGAGAGAGAGAGAGAGAGAGAGAGAGAGAGAGAGAATGGGCACACCAGGGCCTCTAGCCACTGCAAAAGAACTCCAAATGCAGGTACCAGTTTGTGCATCTGGCTTTACACGGGCACTGGGGAATCGAACTCTGGTCATTCTGCAATGCATGCAAACACCTTAACCATTAAGCCATTTCTTCAGCCCCCAGGCTTTCTTTTTATTAACTAATTAACTTGCAAGCAGAGAGAGAGAGAGAGAGAGAGAGAGAGAGAGAGAGAGAGAGAGAGAGAATGGGCACACCAGGGCCTCTAGCCACTGCAAAAGAACTCCAAATGCAGGTACCAGTTTGTGCATCTGGCTTTACACGGGCACTGGGGAATCGAACCCAGGTCATCAGGCTTTGCAAGTAAGTGCCTTTAATTGCTAAGCCATCTCTCCAAGCCCTATACCAGGCTTTTTATTGAACTACAGGAAAAATAAATAAAGCTCAACGTTTAAGACACACGGAATGTTGATGGACAGATTCAAGGAAAGTCATTTTTTTTTTTCTCTTACTTTTTGAGGTAGGGTCTCCCTCTAGCCCAGGCTGACCTGCAATTCACATGCAGTCTCAGGCTGGCCTTGAACTCATGGCGATTCACCTACATCTGCCTCCAGAGTGCTGCGATTAAAGGTGTGTGCCACCATGCCTGGCTCAAGGATCATCATTTTAAAATTTAATTTAAAAGTCTATTTTTAAATTCAGTTTCCCTAAAATTGCTGGTCCATGCACAGGGTGCGCCACTATGCCTGGCTTTAAATATATTAAAAAAAACCCCACATAATAAAGCAAATCAACAAACTAAAAAGCACCCCCTACCAAAAAGAAAGTTAAGGGTAAGAAGTGTTTGAAGAAAGAGGAAGAGAGGACTTAGTGCGTTGAGAATGAGGTCTCACTGTTTTCTGCTTGTTCCGAGGAAGGAGTGAACCGGCCTCTCTGCTACAAGTTCCTTCATGCAATCTGGGAGTAGGAAAGGCCCTTTTCAGAACGCACTTTTTCATATGAAATGGAAAAAAATGCAACACCAGAAAGTTTCCTTATGCATTTCCTAAGACCAGAATACCTCAAACGTTAAAAACCACATCATCCTGTACTGGTCTGGATGTTAGATTGGCTTATTTTGAAGATCTAGATGGAGATCTGTCAGGTGACTGCATGGACCAGCTAAGTCAGGGCAGGGCCCACTTGCTTTTGGAAGATAGTCAGGTCACAGCAGGATCCACGCCTGCTCGGAGGCATCGCTAAGCATAGATGGCATCTTCACACCAGCCTTTGTTTTCGCCTCATGATGGAGGTGTGTCAGCAAGTGTTTACTATTTCCACCGTGTGGTGTGGCTCGGGTGCCGGCCTGACTGACTCCTGCTTCTCGCAGTGCTCTGCAGGCAGGTAGGCAGTCCGCACGGCTGCTGGAGACAGTGCAGCTGGGCTAAAAACTCACACATACTCACTGGAGTATAAGACGTAGGTTTTTTTTTTAATAGTTCATAAGACTTAAAAAGTATTCTCTCCAGATTATAAAAGGTTAGTTACAACTGTTTAATAGGAACCATCTTAGACAAGCAGAAATGTTTTGATTTGGAGGATTAGACCAACAGAGACTGAGAGGAGCCAGGGGGACCGGCGACCTGCACCTCCTCCACAGCCCGTGCCGAGGGCAGACTGGGCCCTGTGGCTTCCAGGGCTCATGCCACTGGCCGACAGCTTCCCACCAGGCTACGTGCGGTGCTCCACTTTCATTTAAAAATAGGCTTTCTCCTTTGCTGCAGTGGAAATGTCCAGAGCAGGTGCTTCGGCCTTGCTCAGCACAGGTGCAGAACGGCTTTATTGATCTCAGGGTTGGTCCAGTCATTCCGGATGTCGTCCAGGTGGTTGTCGAAGTCCACGAGGGACTCATAGGACCGGCTGTCCAGGAGCGATGCTGAGATCCTCTGGGCCTCCGGCCAGTCTTCACAGTAGTCACTGTGGGGTAAATGGGCAGTTAGCCTCTCCGCAGCAGCCCACTGGGGAAACTCGGTCATCTTACACACAGGAGGGCTCCTTCAAAAGGGATGCTCCAGGAGCCAGGGGATCACAGACCAAGGTGTTCTGGCAGGGGGTGGGGCGACCTGTGAGCACCACCCAGGTTCCCTGTGCCCCTTGGAAGCCCTACTGGCCTGGTCCTCCAGCAGGAGGGGAAGCTGCTTTACTCACTGGTGTGGGTCTCTGCACCGCCACCTGTTCTCATGGTGCTCGTACACGTGGATGGTAGGTGCTACACAGTCCATAGTGAACTTGGAGTTGTCCACCTGAGCAGAAGGTGAGGGACACAATAAAAGCATGAAGACAGTGCTGAGGGAAGAGCTGATGGCAGGCACCTCCCTTCCCTGCAGCTTTCATAGGAGCAGAGGCAGCGGTTGGAAGCATGGACCTACCTACAGCAGGCAGACCAGTCTGACCCAGGGAAGTATGGAGTGCCTCCCCGCTTTCCCACAAAGTGGTGTTCAAATCTCTTCTCTCACACTTACAATTCTGTTTCAATCAAGCCCCTTCCCTACCCCAAGGAACGTGCTGCTCTTTTCCAAGGGCCCTCCCATTTGCTGTGAACCAGCATTAGTATCTGAAGCTGCAGCAGTGGTTGGCCTGGACTGAGGCTGGGGCACACTCAGGAGGCAGCAGAGGCATCTCGAGAAGGAAGCTGGCACAGCCAAGATCCTCCTGAGTAAGAGACACGAGAGCTACTCACCATGATGAGAGCAGTGTCACTGAAGCCCTCCGCGATTCGTGATGCCACCTTCTCTGCGACCTGGTTTGGGCTGTAGGGAAGGACCAGGGAGTCCACATGTGCTGTCAGCAGTTACCACCACCCCAGTTAACAAGCATCATTCAGAATGGAGCCCCTCTCTTCCAGCAATCCCTGGAAGAGGGATCCCAGGGCGTCCTCTGAGAGGAAAGGCCAAGATACACAGATGACCAGCTGGGGCTCCTAGGCTCTGGATCCTGGAGCCTCCATGTGCCTACTACCAAAGGGACTGGTACACTGCAACAAGTCTGCAAGTCACATTTTCAAAACTTTTCAAACTCTTCTTTTTAAAAAAATATTTTTATTTGAGAGAGAATGACACACACATACACATACCCACAGAGAAAAAGAGAGAATGGGCATGCCAGGGCCTCCAGCTGCTGAAACTCCAGATGCAGGCATCACTTTGTGCATCTGGCTTTATGTGGGTACTGGGGAATTGAACCCAGGCCACCAGGCCTTGCAAGCAAGTGCCTTGTAGCCCCAGCTCTGCCTTAAAAAGTCGCTTTAATTCAAGAGGAAAAGCACTGAATTGGCCCCTATAGCCATCCTGTCCCCTCCTTCCCAATCTGCACTTATTGTCAGAAGTCTGATCCTCATGCCTCTGTCCCCAAGTGCTGAGATCACAGGTGTGCCCATGGTGGCTCCTAACTCCTTAAGCTTCTTCCACTGGTGGTGGGCGCTCTTGCTCGTCACCCTGGCCTGTGCTCTGTCCCGGCCACCCTGCAGTGGTCAGCGCCCAGTCTACCAACCACTGTCTAATGATCTCACAGCTGGAACCCCTGGCATTCAGGAGGGCGGGCTCTGTGACGTGAGGCTGCATCCCCTGTTCCTGTTCCCTTGCCCCCTTTAGCCCTCCATGTCTTCTAGACTGGCGTGGGCATCTATAGCTGCTTCCAAATTAGCCTCACACACTCTGGCTTTTCTTCTCTTGTCTATAGGTCCTGATCACTCATGAGGTGTTTTCCACCATGTCTGCAGCAGCTCACAAACCTACACATGTGGTCCACGGGACTAACAGCAGCTCTGGAGATGGAGGTCAGTGGTGGAGCATTTGTCTAACATGCCAAAAGCATGAGCTTAATCCTTAGCACAAGTTTAATAAATTATACAATTAGAGAAAAGTACATTTTCAATTAGCAATAATCGCGCCTCGGATAAACCTCATTGGCTACGATACTGCCACTGTGCAAAGATGAGAAAAGTACATTAATATAATGTCATGAAAACAAACTACTTTATCTGGTTCCAGCATGTGCACACACATGCACTACCCACGTGAGTGCTCCTCACTGGTGCCCCTACAAAGCCTGGGGCCACAGCACGTGAGGGTTGTTAAATTCCCCTCTCACGACCCTGTAGCAGGGTCTGGAGCCCCCTGAAGATCTGACTAATGGCTGGTTCCATTAACTGGGCGGGAAAGCTCAGGAGAGAGCAGAGCCCAATGGTATAGATAGTAAGAGGCTTCCAGGCTGGGCTGGAAGGAGCTCAGAACAGTGGCAGGAAGGCGAGGAGGCTGTTAGGCAGACATCTCATGTGGGAAGAAGAAAGGGAGCCTGTAATGGCAGGCTGGGGTGCTCAAGGAAAGAAAAGCCCACATCAATGTGACTGCTGTACCTGCTCCTGCCCAGTCTCCTCTCCTCTATGCAAGAACAGCTATGGGAAACCCTGCTGGACCAGGCCAGCCCCCAGGCAGAATGGCTCCTGCTGCTCAGCACTGAGCACCTCAGGGACTGCCCTGCCCACCCTGCTCCTAACCCTCTTCTTACACCATCTCAGCCTACCTCCAAGCAAGGATTGCTGACCGCTGGCTCCAACATCCACCCACTCTAAGGGCCTGGTTCAAGCACCACCTTCCCCAGCAGCTTCTCGCTCTCGCTGCTGCAGCTCGCCTTCTCCCAGCACAGCACCTGCTCTCACACACACTCAACTTGCCCCCAGGAGGTGGGCTTGAAGGGCTTTACTTAGCTTCTATAGTGGCTTCTGTGCAGGGGGGCAAGTGTGTCACCCACAGATGACACGACCCAGGAGGAGTGAAGATAGTGAAAACTGCTGAAGGAGAAACAAGCACGGCCTGCGGTTTCAGAGGTGCAGAGGAGCCCAAGGACACAGGGCGGACAGCTTCTGAGAGGCCCCAGCAGATGCCTCAAGGGGCTCACTATGAGCCCAGCAGGTCGCTGGCTATCCATCACCTCCCTCAGAGTCCCTGCTGGACTGTCCTCCCAGGATGAGATGGGAGTGTCTCATCAGTGAGAGCAACACTGAGTCACCAACTTGTTTTATTTCCAGAAGTGCTCCTGAGCCCTTGCCTGATCCGCAGTGCCCAGAGTACTGGACACAGGTCTGCTGGTTCTACCTGATCACATGGAAAAAGTCCCATTCCTCACTGTGTGGACATTTGTCAGATGCTTCCTGGCTTCAGCCAAGGGAAGCTTCTGGAGGATGGTGGAGGGCGTGGAAGACAGATATGAGAGCTAGCTGATCTGGGCCTCCCTTCCCCAACAGAGGGCATAGCAGGCTAGCTGCCAGCCATGTCCTATGGCTAAAGTGGCTTTCTTTTCCCAGCTCTTCCTTGCTGGCCCTGAAGGGCTGAGGGTGGAGGGTAGCGGCTCTCATTACCAGCTCTGGGCCCTGTGTGTTGCTTCTGAGTTCTCTCATCTACAACCTGCCTGTAGGAGCAACCTATGGGTTAGTGTCTTGAATCACCCAGACTGAACGTGTTCCCTGCTTGTTTCTTGGGACCCAGGCTGCTGTAGAAAGTAACTATCTCATCTCTGCTCAGCATTGAGCGCCTCAGTGGGAACTTGGACTCAATTTAGGGCAGCAAAGGCCACACCTCCACCATAGTACCAGTCCTAAGACCCACAAACAAACAAACAAGTCAATTCATTAACTCAAAAAGAATCACTCTGCCCTACATGACTCCTAGTTTGGGAGTGGGAGGCAGCAGGCTAGGCAGACAGCAGGCAGAGGCCCAACCTGTATGGCACAAGAAAGGAGCCACAAGCCAGAATCCCAGTGTGCACCACAGGCACGTTCAGAGCTCATCTCCTCTGGAGCCATCGTGTGTGTGTGTGTGTGTGTGTGTGTGTGTGTGTGTGTGTGTGTCTGCCTGCATGTGGAGCCTGCAGGGCAGCCTCCTTCTCCAGCCCACATCCACCTACCTGGCATCCTTGACTCGTTCGTTAGCTTGATAGTAACCAGCAATCACATAACTGTTATCTTTGCACCAGGAATCAATCTGAAAGAGGAACACAAATTGGGAAAAGATGAATGCTTCCCCGAGATATCAGGTCTTAGTAAGCACAGGAGCCCCTCCACACGTGGTTGGGACAAGTCATGTCTCAATCATCCCCGTGTCCTTCACCCCACATGAGAGGGAACGAGGCTCAGAGGACCATGGAGGGAGCCCGCCCAGGGACCGGGTGCTGGGTGGGGTTCTGGAGGAAGCACACCCTTTCTCATCTTCGGATGCTATCAAGCACTGGTGCACTCGGAAGCAAGTGCACTAACCCTTCGCAGACAAGGAAAGAAAAGCTCAGAGAGGCTCTGAGTTTGCACAGCTGAGAAGCAGCAGAGCCATAACGGGGAGCTCGGTCTCTTTGGAAGACTGTTCCACTATGATTCCTGCCACGTTGGGCTGGGATGCTAGGCACACAGGGCAGGTATAGGCAAGGCACGAGTCTACAGAAGAGCACTACTTGGAGGGCAGGCCAAAGTTGTCCGCTTTGTAATTCGGCTCCTCTCATCAGCTTTAGTTTCCTGCATGTCTAATGCCATTACTCAAAACAACAAAAGGCTACCCTGCTTTATCCTGGTGACATTTTAATACACTGTAATTTATTAAGACAGATGCACAAAGCGGCATGTGCATCTGGAGTTCGTTTGTAGTGGCAAGAGGCTTGGGTGTGCCCATTCTCTCTCTCTCTCTCTCTCTCTCTCTCTCTCTCTCTCTCTCTCTCTCCATTCAAATACAAAAAATAAAGGAAAACTTATTAGAAAGCAAACAAAATATGTGTGTGTGTTAAAAATATGACCCTGGATTCTGGCTCAGGCCTCAGTTTCCTTCAGGCCTAAAAGCCAACATTACAAGATAGCTCTGCTTCTTAGGGCTCCTGGCTCACACACAGACTAGAATTGTTTCTGGTTTTCTAGGAGTTCACAAATTACCATATTGGGTCAAAACCAGAGCTTACTGAACTAACTAAAAATGCTAGCCATCCACCTAAAAGATTAGGGTTATGTCCCAAAATATTTATAATGGCTCCATCACCATGACTGCCGCAAATCACTCCAAAGCTAATTACGTTTTGTTCTTTATCTCCTCTTAAGGGAATGCATGCTAGAAATTTCTTCATGCTAATAGTTCCTCCCCCCACCCCAAATTACCTCACATAGCATCAGAGGACCTAGCTCTAACTTGGGGTTGGGCCGTTTTCCCTACACTTGACTTGCGGTGTGATGCTCTCAGGCTCTGCTTCCAGTTAAAGCCAGGACGAGTGTGTCCTCACTGGAGGTACCTTGCCCTGCCTGGCTAGCTCAGCTCTCCATGACCTTCTTTCCATGTATGTACTGATGTGTGTGCCTGATGCATGTGTGCAGAGGCCAGAGGACATCATCAGGGGTCCCCCTCATCACGTACTATTTTCAGTTGATGGCTTCTGTTGTTTGTTTTTCTTTTCTTTCTTTCTTTCTTTTTTTTTTTTTTGGTTTTTCAAGGTAGGGTCTTGCTCTAGCCCAGGCTGACCTGGAATTCACTATGTAGTCTCAGGCTGGCCTTGAACTCATGGTGATCCTCCTATCTCTGCCTCCCGAGTGCTGGGATTAAAGGCGTGCACCACCACTATTGTTTTTCTGAGGGAGGCTCTCACTGGAGCCCAGGCTGCCTTGGCACCCATTCTGTATGTAGTCCCAGGCTGGCCTCGAACTCCCGAGAGCATCCTCCCTCTGCCACCACACCCAGCCAAGCTTGTGATTTTCCATCAATGAGCTCTAGTGATTTTCTGGGACCCCCACACGCTCAGGGTTTCACATGGGGGTTAGGGAACTGAGTTTGGAAGGTCTTGGACCCTCATGCTTAAGTGGTGAGCATTAGGGCTCTTAACTGTGGAGCATCTCCCAAGCCCTGATCTTCCTCTCTCTCTTTTTTTTTAGTGTATGGGCATGCTAAAGTACTGGTAATTGAACCTGGACCATCAGGATCTGCAAGGAAGTGCCTTTAGCAATTGTACCATCTCTAGCCCTGATCTTCCTCTTAGGATTACTCTGGGCCCACATGGAGAATCCAGGATAACCCCTCCCTGCCATGGACACCTTTGGGGGCCTTTGCTATGCTCTCCCACCCTCCCAACAGCAGCCTTTTACGAGCAGGTAGTCAGCCTCTGCAGATCTCTGGCTGAAGCCTCAAGTTGAGGACTCACTCCCTGCCCCTTACATGGCATCACCATGAACTTGTCCCCAGAGCATCACACAGAGTCCTGAGGCACACGTCACCCTACACTGTACTGCTGAGGACATATTCCTGTATGAGGAACTCCATCAGAAAAACAGGGCCATGACCTGCATCTTCTAGAACTCTGAGGAGAGGCTACACAAAGTAAAGCAGGTCGCCAAAGCTCTGGCCTGGCTTCAAGACCTTTTGAATATAGTGTAGGCAGGCACAGGCCCCCTCAAAGGCTAAGCCAGCAGAGCCCACGCCTTGAGAAGAGCTTAGTTCATGGAGCTAGACTAGGTGAAGGGACGGCTTGAGGAAGGGAATGAGATGCGATGAAGGGGGGAGAGGCAAGCAGGTCTGTAGCCTCAGAACCCTGTAGGACCCAAAGGTCAACACAGCAGGCCACAACCAAGGTCAGCTGCCCCTCCCAGCAGGGTGTAAAAGCACAGCCCAGAACCACCTGACCTCTGCCTCTGTGCACCAGCATGAAAGCAAGTGCTCAGAACAAGCCTAGCGGGAAACTTGTCAGTTTAGCAAAGTGAACTTCCACGGCCCCAGGCACTTCTACAGTCCACAGGAGACCCTACTAAGGGTCATTTCTCCACATTTTGCAGGTGACTGAGCCTCACTGTCATCTCAGGGGTAGGTAACACTAACCAGGCTGGGGCCTGGTGAGAGCCACTCCCGACCCTGCGATATTAACAAGTGGAGCGAGGGCTGTCAGTTCACCTCCTCCTCGGGTGAGTTGCCAGGTCCATGGAGGTGCTGAGAGGAGACAGGGAGCGGGTGTGGGCAGCTGTGCAGAGCAGCAGCAGGCCAGGGGAGGCTGAGGGGGGAACTGGCCTGAGCGAGCAGCTCCACAGCAGCAGAAGTGGAGGCCAGGGGGAAAGGACAAGCAAGGCTTAGAGAAACAGGTTTATGCTAATTTCCCCACTACCATTTTATGGGTCGGTGCTATTTAGAAATAATTCCTTCACTACCTACGTCAAAGGGCTGAGGATAAATAAGATAAAAGGCATAAGTACTTAAAAAAAATGAAAAGCACCCAGAAATGCAAGGATTTTTAAAATGGAAAATTCTAACAAAAGCCTTTCAAAGGAATCCAACCTTGCCCTTTCACAGACTGTGCATTGACAACAATCCCAACGGGAAGTCAAGTCCAGAAACAGAGAGGGCCACTCATGCCGCTCATGACTCTGGATCCTGGGGATCCCGGTGTTGGGAGGAGTATGCAGGCTAGCTAGCCCAGCAAGCACAGGTGGAGGGCTGTCTTCTGACCTCCACGTGCACAGGATGGCATGCATTGAGATCTACAAGCACACACAAAGCTCCCATCTTCCTGACAGGCCCTGGTTCCAAACTCAGTTTTCATGGCCTTCAGAGCATGAAATCAGTCCAAAAGGTAAACACAATTTTTGGGTGTACAGTATGTGTATAGGCAACATGGGGTGTGCAGACGTGGGTACCCCTGTGTGTGCATGTGCAAGCTAGAAGACGACAGCGGGTGGCTCTTGTCACCTTATTTCTCTGAGACAGTCTCACTGCCCTGGAGCGCCTTGTTTGTGGTTATACTGGCTGAGCATGGAGTCCCGATGAACCTGTCTGGGTGACAGGTATGTGTGGCCACCCCCAGCTTCTTCTACGTGGGTGCTGAGACTGTCTCAGGTCTTGCAAGCAAGCACTCTTACCTGCTTGGCCATCTTCCCAGCCCCCAACTAGTATGAACTTTAGGAACTTAGCTGCAACCTACGTTCTGGATGGACTCAGATTGTGAATCTTCCCCAGTAACTTTTTTCTTTCTTTTTAAATATACATATTTACATGCATATCTTCACATGCACACATGTGTGCACATGCCAGGGTCTCTTGCTACAGCACCAAACACCAGAGACTTGTGCCACTTTGTGCATCTGGCTTTATGTGGGTTCTGGGGAATCAAACCCAGGCCAGTGGACTTTCCAAACAAGTGCCTTTAACTGCTGAGCCATCTCCCGAGTCCCTTAGTAACTTTTCTCATTTGCATTGGACTGGCATCTTTTATCTTTGTTGACTGGAGCCTATGACCCAAAGTTTTGGTGAGTATAAGAAAAGTCAGGGACTGGGGAGATGGCTCAGCGGTTAAAGGTACTTACTTGTAAAGCCCGATAGCCTGGGGTTCAATTCCCTGGTACCCACATAAAGCCAGATGTACAAAGGTGGCACATGCCCCTGAAGTTCACTTGCAGTGAATGGCAGGAGGCCCTGGCACACATATTAGTTAAAGAATTAATTCATTTTCTTCCTTTCTCTCTCCCTCTCAAATAAATAAAATCTTAAAGAATGCTATCCCCCCAGGTCCCTTTCACTCTCACCTTGTGGCAGTCAAGGCCCTCCCTCTCTTTGAAGGCCCTCTCCCCAGGGTGATGGTTTGGGAGGCAGGTAGCCTGCTCTTCAGGGAAAATTCACGTGAAGGTAGTTGGAGTGCAGTTGTTTATAATTAGTGTGTTAATTCTCTCAAGTATTATGCTCACACCCCACGACAGAAACACGACCCTTTGGCTTTGCAAACATTAGTTAAGAATGTGGGTAAGTGATACTGGATACCTTAAGTAAGGCTGCAGCTAGTCTAGAAGATTCCAAGTATAGGCTCTTCTGCTACCCTCTGGTCATTCCTTAGTGACCTTAGGACTTCTCTTCCTCCACCCACTCCATAAAATCTTGTGTTCCCAGGCTTCCAGCTGCATGCAGTGCTCCCCTGCATTGTGACCTGTGCCAGGACTGCAAGCCTTCTGGAAGCCCTGGCTCTCCAGCTCCACTTTTCCTGAAAGCCATACCCGCTTTCCAACTTTCTTCAATTGAATTCCAATCTGTTTCTCTACTGTGTCCTTTCATGAATGGCATCACAAATTGTCACCTTCACTTCCCAGTCCCACGTGTCCACTGTGATCTACTGTCAAGAGGGAGTCCTGAGGACTCTCCCTCCAGCGCTCTCATCTGCCCTGGGCTACCTCCACCCACCAGCCTCTAGTCTCCTATGAATGCCTGTCCCCAGCATTCCATTCGGCAGCCACCATCTGTCCAGGGATGGTATACCAGCTGAGGGGAGGGGAAGGGGCGGAGTGAGGAAATTTATGAGGTCCCTTGGGAGCAAGGTGTCAACTACTCACCTCTCTGCTTCCACTTCTTTATCCTCAACCCTCCCCCACGGTTTCCTCTGGTTCTCTGCACACACTTCTCCCTCTGTCCTGAATACTTGCCCACACCCACCTTCTCTGGGCTGCTCCACTGCCTTAAATTTCCAAACTTGGATTAAATAACTTCTCTCAAATCTCTTACCACTTTGTATTTTATTCTCTGGTATGGAGCTCATCAGTTTCCTGCAAGTTCAAGTGTGAACCAAGCATTGAGTACAGCCATATATCACATGCAGAAGGTAAAGGCACAATCCTGCCTCAAAGCTACTTGTGCATGGAGGTCCTGGCCAAGTCAAAATGCTCCACAGGGCTGGAGACATGGGTTAGTAGTAAAAAGTGCTTGTTTTCAAAGCCTGATGGCCTGGATTTGATTCCCCAGTTCCCACATAAAGCCAGATGTATAAAGTGCTACATGTGTCTGGAGTTTGTCTGCAATGGCAAGAGGCCCTGGTGTGCCCATTCTCTCTTTTTCTTTGCTTACAAATAAGTAAATATTAAACAAAACAAAAAACCTTCCACAGACCCACAGCCCTGTAGCTCCCTCCATAACAGAAGAATTAAGATAGGGCATTAAACCACACACCTGCATTCTCCTGAGGTGACAGAGGCCCAAAGGCACATTTCTCCAGGAACTAGAAGAGCAGAGTTTTTAAATAACATGTACTTATTATCTACCTCCCACCTAGAAAGGGCATGAAAAACAATGACTCTGTCTAAGACACTCAAAGATGTGCCAGTAAAGCAACCTTAGACAGTATGCCCAAAGAATTTACTTTGGTTTCAAAATTAAGGAAGTAAAATGAATAGCCTGGCATGGTGGTTCACACCTCTAATTCCAGCATTCAGGAGGCAGTAGCAAGAGAAATGGCTTTTACTTGGTGAGAAGCACAAAGTACAACCACCTCCACCTCACAAACTCCTGGCATGAGGTAACACACATTAAAAAATATATTTGCAAGCACAGAGAAAGAGAGAAAGAAAGAGAGAGAGAGAGAAGAGGAGATAAGCCACTGCAAATGAACTCCAGATGCATGTGCCACTTTGTGCATCTGGCTTTACGTGGGTACAGGGGAATCAAACCCAGGTGGTTAGTCTTGGAAGGCAAGTGCCTGAACTGCTGAGCCATCTCCTCAGCCCCAACACACACATTTTAACCTCCCAGCTTACTCCTGAATGAAAACAAAAGCTGAACCTGAACTCATGTGAAGCCAGTTTATTTCTTCAAGTGTTAACAACTTGATATAATTCTCTTCCTTCACAGACCTTCATACCTGAAAAGCCAGTTTACCTGTACACAAAATCTTTTCTTTCTCCTGACCTTCCATAAAGCAATCACTGGGCTGGAGAGATGGCTCAGCCGGTAAGGGTACTTGCTTGCAAAGCCTAACCGTGTGGGTTCGATTCCCCAGTACCCACATAAAGCCAGATGCACAAAGTGGAGCATGTGTCTGCAGTTCGTCTGCAGTGGCTAGTGCCCTGTTCTTATTCTCTCTCTGCTAAAAATAAATAAGTAAATGAAATTATTAGTTTTTCCCAAAAAGCAGTCACTATGAGAGAAGAGTGCAGGATAGGAGACACATTGCTCCAGCCTTTTGTTTCGAAACCGTGTCTCTTTTAACAGAGGTTTAACCCTCCTGCTTCCTAGGGTGCAGGGATTATGTGTGCATGGCATGAGTGTGGGCATGGGAGCTGCAGGTCCATGCTGGTTGGGTGTCTTGCTCAATAGCTCTCCACTTTTTTATTTTCTTTAGACAGGAAGCTCACAATTGGGCTTGAGGAGCTGGCCAGCAAGACCCAGGGATCCTCCTGTCTCCACCCTCTCTAGGGATGACAGGTCTCTACCATACCCCTGCTTTTATGTGGATGCTGGGGAAGCGAACTCAGGTCACTTGTCTGTGACAAGCACTTTCCTCACTGAGCCATCCCTAGCCAGGCTTGTAGATTTTTTTTTTTAAAAAGTTACTTATTTGCAAGCAGAGGGAGATCGAGAGAGACAGAGATTCTCTTGAGACAGAATTGGGAACACCAGAGCCTCAAGCCGTTGCAAACGAACTCCAGATGCATGTGCCACTTCGTTCATCTGGCTTTACGTAGGTACTGGGGAATCGAACCTGGGCGGTTAAGTCTTTGCAGGCAAGCACCTTAACCATCAGCCATCCTCTCTAGCCCGGCTTGTAGCTTTTTAAATCTCATAAAAAGCCATGGTAAATGTAACACACACATTCTGGGGGATCAGAGCCTGAGGTGTCAAGGCTGCCTTCCTGGGGTTCAGGGCCAGGACCTGGCGGTATTTCCAGACACACCCAAACCCCAGCCAGTGAACCCACCAAGCTGACCAACCACTACCTAGATTCTGTCCACGGTCCCGGTTCTTCCCGGTTCCACCAGGCTGCCGACGAGCTTACCAGGGTGAGGGCCACCTCCAGCATGGGCGCCAGGGCCAGCGTGCCGTGGAAGAGCGGGATGCAGTCCACGAAGAGCGTGTGCGGGGCTCCGGGCCCGCCCGGCGGCGGGTGCTCCCTGCGGGGCTTCTGCTTCTCGGCCACCAGCAGCCCGTTCACCGCGCAGTGCGGGTACTTGGCTCCGTGCAGCAGCATCTTGCAGTAGGCCTGGGTGGTCAGCTTCACGCCGGGCATGCTGAGCCCGGGAGGACCCCCGCAGGCCCCGGCCACAGCGAGACGCCTGGCTCGGTGCTGGGCTCACCCGCTCGGAATTAGCAGCCGCCGCCGCCGCCGCCTGTCCGCCGTAAAGCAATGACGCCAGCGCCTGCCGTAAAGCAACGCGCTCCCCCCCCCACCTCCCACGGCTCGACTTTTCGCGACGTTCGCGATGACCTCTGTGCAGACCGTCGTGGGCGGGGCTTCCTTGATTTCCCGTGGTGCCCCGCGGCGTCCGTCTGGCGTTTCCTGGTCTCGGCCTCCTTCTTCCGGTCGCGCGCAGCCGGGGCGCAGAGGGCGTTCGCGGCGGTCGCCACGGGCATAGCGGTAGCAGGTGAGTGGCGCGGATGCGCCGGCGGGCCGTCGGATGGCGGTGCCCCGGGGTGACCCGCGGGGCTGCTTTGAGGTCCGCGTCCCCGGAGGCGGCGGGTTGGACGCGGTGGGGGTGGGGGGTCTGGGACTCGGTGACATTGAGACCGGGTGCGGGCGGTTACCGGGCTTGCGGCCTCTCTCCATGCCGTCCCCGGAACTCCCGGTTCGGCCTTCCGTGTCCCTCCGCGCAGGTGGTCGCGTGGGCCGCGGCCGTGACCTTGGAGCGTCCGCCGGCCGAGGTCGGGGTGTGCGGGATCCCGGACGGTCCTCCATCCCGGGGGCGTGACGTCATGCCCGTCTCTCCTGTCCCCGGGGGGAGGGGGAGCATTGTCAGGTGCCCAGGACCCCGAGGGCCTTGGACAGTCCTGGAGGGGTCACCAATGAAGGGGGTCGCGGCGGGTCAGGGTCGGAGGGGGGTCATCCGGGTCCTCATGCACCCCCCCCCCGCCGGGATTGGAAGCGTGCCAGGGCTGTGTTTGCAGCCTTCTCCGCTTGTCCTTTCCAGTTTCTGCGTCTATTCGGTTTTAAAAAAGTCCTTTTATTTATTTATTTGCAAACAGAGAAGGGGTGCACAAACAAACTCCAGATGCATGCACCACTTTGTGCATCTGGCTTTATGTGGGTACTGGGGAATTGAACTCTTGTCTTTGTCGTTAGGCTTTGCAGGCAAGCGCCTTAACCACTAAGCCATCCTTCCAGCTTGCTTTTTTTTTTTAAATACACTGATCATGGCACCGTCACTGCATCTGTCATGGGAGCGACTCATCTGATTTCTAGCGTTTTCATTCCTCCTTTTTTAATTTTTTTAAAATACTTATTTGCAAGCAGAGAGAGAGAGAGAGAGAGAGAGAGGAGAGAGAGAGACTCATCTGATTTCTAGCATTTTCATTCCTTCTTTTTGTCTTTTTTTTAAATATTTATTTGCAAGCAGAGAGAGGGGGGGGGGAGAGGAGGCAGATAGAATGGGGAGCCAGGTCCTCCAGCTGCTGCAAACAGACTCCAGATGCATGGGCCACTTTGAGCATCTGGCTTTACCTGGGTACTAGGGAATCGCACACTTTGCAGGCAAGCCCCTTAACAGCTGAGCCATCTCCAGCCCCTTCATGGTTTTTAAGAAGGCCAATTTTCTATTGATTACCCCAAAGCAATTATGTTACGTCACTTGTATTATTGTGAAGCTCTGAAAAGATGTAACTAAGGGCTACCATGTGCATTTCACATAGTTACAAAGACAGATCCTGAGCACCTTGACAGTTACTTGTAATCCCAGGACTTGGGAAGGCAGAAGCTGGGGGAGTGCAGAGTTCCAGGCCAGCCCAGGCTACCTAGTGAGGGGCTATCTCAAAAAACCAAACCAAAATTAAAGCCATTTAATTCTGGGGAAAGGAATTGAGTTTACTTACAAATGCTCTAGGCGAAAGATGTTTCCCTAATACTGTGTGCCAAACCTCATTGTTAGAAAAGGCGTGCGTATATTTTGTCTTTCAGAATGTTGGCCAGCAGAGCACTTAGCCTAATTGGCAAGCGAGCCATTTCCACCTCAGTGTGTGTTCGAGCACATGGTAAGTGTGACTTTTACTTTTTTATAAAAAAGATACTTATTTGCAAGCAGAGAGAGAATGCACACTCACTCCAGATGCATGCACCACTTTGCATATCTGGCTTTAGTAGGTGCTAGGGAATCAAACCCAGGTTTGGCCTTGCAAGCAAGTACCTTTAGCCACTGAGCCATCTCTCCAGCCCTTTCTATCTGACTTTAACCCCCCCCCCCATGACTCCCAACCACTTAACTTTCCTCCTGTTTCCATTGTAGAGGCAGTAGAAGCAAAGAGCATGGACTTGACCCTGAGCTGGGTTTCTGTCTAATTGCTTACATGGACTAGCTAGAGGGAAACCCTCCCTTGAAAAACCAGAAAGAAAAATGAATGTTTCTTTAGCTGGGTATGGTGGCATGCGTTCACCTTTAATCCCAGCACTCCCAGTGGCTGAGGACCAAAAAACAAACAAAAATGTTTTGTTTTTACCTCAGGTGCACATATGCACACATGCATCCAGTGTTTTATTTCTCTGCCTGTTATATAGCCACTTTAGCTTTGTATTTTTGAAGACCAGACATTGCTAGGTACTTAGTTTAAGGAGAATGTGGGGTGCGGACCCTTCCCCAGGATGCTCCCAATGTGGACCACTGGGTGATGAGGGTGTGTTAAGTCAGCAGTGGTCCCAGAGCACATTTAGGCTGAGCTTAGGCTAAGGAAGGGCTTCAGGGGGAAAGGCTTTGCTGCTGGGGAGGTGCAGGTGCAAGGCCGGCAGAGGATGCAAGGTTGGAGACGGCCTGGTGAAGTGACGGACACCTTTATCCCAGCACTCAGGAGACAGGTGGGATCACCTGAAGTTCGAGGCCAGCCTGAAACTACATAGTGAATTCCAGGTCAGCCTGGACTAGAGCGAGACCCTACCTCAAAAAACCGAAAAATAGTTGGTAAGCAGGGCTTGTTATCCAGAGGCCCTGTCATCGGCACCTCACTTCCCCCACAGCTGCCTGTGTGACTTTCTCAGTGAAGCTGGCCTTAGCAACGACCGAACTATTCTGTGTACATCTAGAGTACCGTGCACAGTCTCCAGCACAGGTAGTTACAGTAGTGGCATTAGTGAAGGGTGTTATAAACAAGGAGAATCTCTTGCTTATAAATGCACGTGCAAAGTCATTTAATGTGAGGGAACAACATTTCCAGTTTGGGCTTGGCTGTCATTGCCTTCGGTCTTTTTAGTTGAGTCGGCATTCTCATAGGCCTTGTCCTTTACTCCCCCCCC
>PVHP010025970.1:0-25049 GCA_004024765.1 Zapus hudsonius
ACCAAAATCCTTCATAATGCTATTAATCTGTTCATCTAGTCCTGAAAGCACTATGTCTCCAGGCTTCTTCTTTGGAGAGATGATATTTCTGCTAAGCCATTCAAGTTGGGTATTATGTCACTTGTTGTCCTAAGAAAACAATAGAAAATCACCACATTAAGTGATTTTAAAATTAGATTATTTTTAGGCAGCACAGAGCTAGTGCAAACAATAACGTAAAATTCTAAATCAGATTTATTTGAATGATGATGACTACATTTCCTAAAAATGAAGCAAATCTCTGAAATGGCATTTATATTTCTGATTTTATACTAATATTCATGTAGATTCAGATCTAATTTTTCTCTTTAAATATGACATTGTTAATTTGGCTGAGGATCTTGGTAGAGTGGTTTATTTATTTGTTTTGTTTGTTATTTTCAGAGTTTCTACAATGTCAAACAAAGCTCAGAATTGAAATCCACTGACATCTGGAATTGTTTTCACTAAGATATTGTGCAATGTGTGGGCACACACCCAACTCTGCAAACCATAGGTTGCCAGAGATGAGTTATTTTTCCAGTGTGGCATAATGTTACAGTCTGATTCATTTCCGGTACATAAAAAGAAGTCTAACATTACTTTTCTCGTAAACTTTAACACATTTTTTTGGGGGGAAAAACACGGATTCTCTTTTAAGGTCGCATCAACAAACCAAGTGAGTTGACTATCACAATCCACAACAACTGAGCTACCCGCCTTTTGAAGCAAGGTAAGAACACAGTTCAGGGCCACCATGGGCAATTTGGATTGAGAAGTGGGCTTTAGGGAGAAAGTAAACACGCATTCCACTTTGGCTGGTAGCCTAGATAAATTTAATGTGTTAGTGAAGTCATAGAAATGGGATAAGGATTAATGGAGAGAAAGAAACATGAATTTCACATTAAAAAGATTAGGGAAATCCAAACCTTTATTATAAAATATCTGTGAGCCTATAAAGATGATTTATAACACTGGAAAAGCTTTAGATATGCTTTGGCTAATGCTCCTGGGAGGCTCAGAAAACATAATCCAATTTACTAGTGGTGTACAAAAGAGATATACTTTAAAATAATTGCTATCTTAAACTGTAGCTTTCATGGAGCTGTTGGCTTCTAACCACAACATAAGGATTAACCAAAATTGTTAGACTGCTGTTTTAAAAATGTGATATTCTGTGTGGTGTGTTCCACGGCCGGTGGCATGAAACGCCAGCTGTGCAAAAGAATTGTTTCAATGCGTGCACACCCCTTGCCTTGGTGAGTCACCTTGGAGGGGAAAGACAGAACCCAACTGAAAGTCACGAAACCATATCACATCTTAATTAAGCCTTTTGAGTCATCCAAATGCTATTCTTTGGGGAAACAAAGCTGTGACTGTCGCATATAACTGTGCTTTTGCAAACATGTCCTTTCTTTAGGCCTTTAGCCTGTCAAAACTCCCTAGAAGATTCCGAACCATTTTCCTTCCAAGATTAATTGTAGGAGCAAACTAGAGCAATATGGGAGATGTATTTAGCTGCCTGGCTTCTCAGGCAGTCTTATTTGTCTCTTAACTAGTCAGAGAACAGGTTTCTTGGAGGGTTTTTACACTGACAGTTTTGCCTTAGAAAGAAGCAGGTTCCAGGAATTTGACTTACATCTGCTTTACTTTCACCCAGTCATCAACCAGCCAGGGTTTTCTCTCCTACAGGCTACTCTGATTGTTTATTCCATCTTGACAGCCAGTTTTATGACTCATGTATTAAAGGAGCATCAAACAAGAGTCAAGCAATTCTGTGCTTGCCCCATTATGGGTATGATGGACTATTCAGTATTCAACCTAACACAGACCTTAGTAAACAGCTTCTAAGGGCTAGAAATCTACCATGGCTGAAGGTCATTTTCTTGGCTGATTCATCCAGCGGTATAGCTGCACAACCAAAGAATCCTGGCAACTAATCAAGAGATATTATTCAGCTAAACAAACAAATGTTTATATTTGTGAGCTTCTATCATGCCTCTGACCACAGACACCAGAAGCCTATTGGGTAGGTAGCTTTTGGAAGAGGTTTATGTTATTTGTATGTAAATTGTCCTCAAAGCTTGAACTCATTAATTAGGTCATTCAAAGCCATAGTTTCTCTGTGAGATAAGGCCATAAAATTAAATATACATACAATAATTTGCATTTCATAGTTTTGGGCAATGATCTGAACACTACTGTTACATCAGTGAATAAAAATGATAGAGTCCAATGTCCGCTTTCATAAAGTAGCATACATCTGTAAACCCAAGCAAGCAGGAAACCAAGGCAAGAGGATGTAAGTTCGGAGCCGGCCTAAGCTATGTAGTGAGATCCTGTCTCACAAAACAGATAAAATAATGTAAAATAAACCAGTATGTGTGGGAGTAAGGATGGGTTTGGGAGATGTTAGTGGATGAAATGTCAGGACTATTTTTGAAGGATTCTTACACGCAGGTACTGAGCTCATGAGTAACTAGTATTCATTTTTATTTACCTTTGAGAATTTTCATTACATTTTTTAAAAGAAAAATAACAACAATTAGAATTCTAGGAATTAAAACAAACATAAATATATACAATTTCTGCTTTCAGATAGGTTATAATCTATCAAGGTGGGAAGATGCATATTCTGTAAAAAACTGAATATATTAATAAAAAAGTAATGTCATTAAAAGGCATTAATATCACTCACTGCCCACTACAATGGCTATAGTTAGTAACCAAAAATACAAAATGTAAGAATATGGAACTCTCAAACACTTAGGTGGAAAGGTGAGACCCCCTTTGAAAACATTTGGGGAAACCACTTAGAAGTTTTACTGAAAGTTAAGCATTCATCTGCCATGTAAAACAACCATTTCACTCCTAGCTAATTGGAAAATAAAATGAAAATATGTCAATATAGAGATTGGTGTGAAAATGGCATAGAAGAGATTTATAATAGCCCTCCACTGGAAAAAAGTCAACTCTTCATTAACTCTCTTTTTTTTTTTTTTTTTGAGGTAGGGTCTCTCTCTAACCCAGGCTGACCTGAAATTCACTATGTAGTCTCAGCCTTGAACTCAGGGGCAGCAATCCTCCCACCTCTGCCTCCTGAGTGCTGGGATTAAAGGCATGAGTCTCCATGCCTGGCTTTTCATTGACTCTTGATGAAACCAATGAAGACATAACCTTACAATGGAATTCTATTTAGGAATGACAAGGTTTAAACTGACAATATGTAAGCATGTGTAAATCTCCGAAGTATATGGTAACTGAAGGAAGACCACCCTTAAAAAGCACAGCCTACTTTAACTCAATGGGTTCAAAACAGGCAAGAAAATCAGAGGGAGATTGAAGAGGTTGGGCGTGGTGGTGCTCACCTTTAATCCCAGCACTTGGAAGGCAGAGGTAGGATGATTTCTGTGAGTTCGAGGGCAGCCTGAGGCGACATAGTGAATTCCTGGTCAGCCTGGGCTAGAGTCAGACCCTACCTGGAAAACAAACCAACCAAACAAACAAAAGTGCTACATAGTGATTAACGAGGAAGAAAAAGGGCGTTGGTGGAGGATTAAGGGGTTAAGAGAGGATACTTGGGGGGATCAGATCAAAAGACATTGTACACATGTATGATAATGTCAAAAGTAAATAAATAAATACGGCATAGAGTGTGTAGTGTGTATGTCTGTTGTTTCTTACTGTGATGATGGCCAAGAACACAGGTAAACCCACAGCGCATGAAAACTCAACAAACCCAAAGCATGCGCAAGGCAAGTGTGTGTTATCTACCCCTAAGTGACCAGGATGGTGACGGGGCCAGGCATTCATCAAAACCAGACCTGCTTCAGATAAGAAACCCAGGCCCTATGTCTTCAGAAATGAAGCCTAGAGAACTCACACATGACCTTTACTTTCCCATGTGAAGTTCAAGATGATGAAAGAAAGGCAAAGCCCAGTGTTGGTAGGAGATGTGCATAACAGGAAATGCAATACAAGCAATGGACCTGGCTTTGTATGACATTTCTGCTTGTGCATGTATGAGCTATAAAATACAAAATGTATGATTTTGATGATTGGGCAATTTAAGATAAATGCTCTTATACTGACATTTAAAAGTGGAATTGTGCAATATAAGGCTAGATGGTAAATTATTCTAATGATAAAAATTTTAATATTTTCCATTTCAAACATTAAACAGCAAATAAATGCAGGAAGCCAGCTTGAAAGACAGATCCCAGAAAAAAGGGAAAAAAATTATAGTTCATTGCCTTAAATAGCAGCATTTTCCTGCCTTTTGAATGAAGAATACCACACTTTCACTTTGCAAGAGGTCCCAAAAATTTTTATAGCCTTCTCTAGACTTGACCCTGAGTGAGGGGTAAAGGGGAGCATGGAAGGAGGTGTCATGAAGAGATAAGAAAAGAAATTGACATGACCAGCTTTGTGCTTTTGAAAGCTTGCTCTGGAACATGGTGGTGCACGGATTTGGGGAGCAGATGTACTGTGCTGCGAACTCCTTGACCAGCGAGGAAGAACCACCACCACGCGAGGATCCTTCTCAAATCACACTTTATTGGAGAGCCTTTTGATTGAGGGGGGAGCTGGAAGCGAAGGGGCGAGCACTAAGAAGCAGCTGCTTTTATAGGAAAAAAGGACACGGATCATCCCATGATTGGCTGGCTCCTGCTTGCCACCCCCAGACGCCACAGGATTGGCTAGGATAGCTTGTAGTAAAGTAGCCTTCCATTGACCTTTGACCTTGTAGTAAAGTAGTCTTCCCAAGCATTGCCTAATCCCAAGTGCTGGGATTAAAGGCATGTGCCACCACACCGGCTCTCTGCAATGGGATTAAAGGCGTGCGCCACCACGCCTGGCTCCCTGCAGTACTGGACACAAGAGACATACTGAGAATCATGGTGATGAGGTGGTAATGCAAAATATTGACAGAAGGAAGCAGACACTGAAATATTAAGTATTGCAGTTGACAAGACTTGTTGGCATGTCTTTTATCTATCACACATTGAAATTCAAAGTCCTTAAATTCCCCCAAATCTCTGTCTTGTCTTTTAGTCAGTGTTTGTCAAGCTACGGGCAGCTGTGGGCTATCTAACATATGCTTGGCCTCCACAGAGACCAGTAATTTTACTAAACTTAAAGATTTACCACCATTTGACTGTATTCCAATAAAACTTATTTCCAAAGTGGCCAGGTCAGCAGCCTAAAGTATCCAGTACCTGGCCTAGGTTAAATCTTCAAGTGATGTTCATTGGAATTCATTGGTAAAATTTTAAAGGTGACATACATATTCTCTAATCTTCTCATTGGTCACTTGGAGTAGAATCCAAGGACTTGTCAATAGGCCTGCTTGGCTACCATTCGTAAGTGATGCAGGGGTGGAGAAATGCTTTATAATCATGGTCAGCACTGGCATTTTTATTTTGATTTGGTTTTGGGTTTTGTTTTGGTTTTGAGATAGGATCTCATTCTGTAGGTTGGTCTTGATTACACAGCCACACCCAACTAATGTCCAGCATTGATTAAGAAAAAACAGTTAAATGTCTTGATTCTTTTTATATAGTTTTAGTACCCCTATCTTTTCTTTCTCAGAAAAGATTTATGACATATTGTGTTTAGTTAGACTTTCAGTGGTCCAAAGGCTCTGAATACAAACAAGATAATTTGGCAATAAACCCCAGACTGATGCAATTAAATCATGACCTCTAAAAAACTAACTATGCCTTAATTACCAGGTAATTGAAATTCATCTTGTTAAGAAATGCAGAATAGGGAATAAAAGTTTATTTGGTCACCTGGCCAAACTTTTAGTGAAATGTAATCACTAATTATAAATAAGTTCTGCAGATGTGTTAAGAAGAGAATTTGATGAATTATTTTCATTTGGGGGGTTTGTTGTGTGAAACACAGATCTAGGACTCCACTTTCGTTATCTTAGCTTTGAAACAGTCTGTGTAGCACAAAAAAAGTGCTAAGCCATGACCAGCCGTGTTTCTGGTATACTTGGGAAAGCTCACTGTATGTTCTGCCTTGTAAAAATGTGCTATGACTCAGGTGTAAGTAACTCTAATGAAAATGGAAGGAACATATGACAGTGAAAACTGCTCTGGTGTCTTCTTCGGATGCATTCACATTGATGGAGGCCTTAGACAATCAGTCAGATGGAGGACACTTTGGCAAAATTTCCAGGTTTACAATTTAATCTTCTACTTCCTCATCCATATTATCTAGGTCAGTGACTTGCATCATGTGCCCTGATGTCTGCTATAGTTTAGATTTTGAATTTCCCCCGATGGCTCATCTGTTGAAGGTCCAGTCCCCAGCTCATGGTACTAATTCAAGGTGGTAGACTCTTCAGAAGCTGAGGACCGCTAGAAGAAAGTGAGGTTTGTGGGACCATATGGGACCCCAGCCCACCCCCTTTCTCTTTGCTTCCCTACTATCATGAGGTGAGCAGTTTCCACCATGTTCTCCTGTCACAACAGGATGCCTCCTAACACTCAAAGTAACAGGTCCAACTGCTCATAGGCTACAACCTCTGAAACTGAGTGAAAATAAACTTTTTCTCTTTTTAAGTTTACTGTATCAGGTACATTGTTAAAGCAATGACAAATGGAATAAAACAATCGCCACAGAATGGTAACAGTGCTGGGACCACATTACCAAGCTTTGGGGGTGAAATGAGTTAATGCTGTGAAACACTTAGAAATGTGCCTACAAGTGTAACTGTTATGATTACTCTTGAAGTAGGTACTCACAAATTCTTTCTATTACATTTGTATTTGTTTCATAGACATTTATTCTTTCTTCTCTTTTTATATTTAATTTATTTGAGAGAGAGAGAGAGATAATGAACAGGGGCTACAGAGACTCAAGCCACTGCATAGGAACTCGAGAGGCATGCACCGCTTTGTGCATCTGGCTTTATGTGGGTTCTGGGGAATTGAACCCAGGCCATTTACAAGCAAGGCTTTAACCACTGTGCCATCTTTCCAGTCCCTTTTTCTTCTCTTTTAATTTGAAGATGTTGAGGGTCATGTCTTTGGCATTGAGAGGACATGGACATGTGCCAACCATTTAGTACAAGATATGCAGACAAGGAGAGGAAAGTCAACTGCACCATCCAACACTGGACTTTCTACTCGAGGAGACAGATATGGGAGGAGACCAGATGATGCAGATCTAGAGATTGAGACAGTGACAAGCTCAGGGTCAAGAAGTGGCCAGCCCGTGAGTATTCCA
Source organism: Zapus hudsonius (assembly GCA_004024765.1). NCBI lineage: Eukaryota > Metazoa > Chordata > Mammalia > Rodentia > Dipodidae > Zapus > Zapus hudsonius. The sequence continues at coordinate 7,261 of PVHP010025970.1, forward strand.
GCTGTGGCCTGGACAAGCTACACATAGCTTCACAATGAGGGATCAGGTCATTCCAACAAGAGGATAGCTGACAATGGGAGCTTGGATTAGGGACACTTTGTGATTCAGCTGTCAGGAAGCTGGCATTGATTCATGAACAATGGACAACCAATGAGACAGGATCTAAATCTATGAGGGATTTAGACATCAGGTATCAAAACAAGGCCTTTGGGAGTTGGGAAAATGGCTCTGTGGGCATTGTGCTTGCCATGTAAATATGAAAACCTGAGTTCAAATCCCCAGTCCCTATCTGCCTGCCAGTGCTAGGGCAGTGGAGACAAGAACTCGGGGCTTGCTGGCTTCCTAATGTAGCCAGAACAGTGAGCCCCCCCCCCCCAGCCACCATCATCTCCAATTAGATACGTGAACACATATACACACATGCATGTACACCATAATACATACACATGATAGACATGATAGAAGACATCTGAAAACAGGAACATAGGATGAAACCCAGATAAAAGAATTAAAGTTAATTGGAGGGGAGCAAGAAGGATTCCCCGTTATTAGAACAAGTCATCACTTCTGAATCAGATCCACACCACTGACAACTTAGTACTGAGCCTCAGAAGCTAGTTCTGAAAGTCTTCAAGTTTCTATTGACCTGAGAATTCAAATGAAGCAGAGCCTTAGAGAAAGACAAGCTGGTTCTAGGGTTTTGTATGCTGGAGAATAGTATAGTTTAGATAACGGAAGAAAGATTCTAGGGTCTGGAAGGATTTAGGCTTAATGACTCAATCATTTATCACCTTTATCAGTGAATTTCACTCTAGCAGGATTTCCCATCTTTGGGAATTTATTATGAAATGTATTGTCCACTAAAATAAAATGCACAGAGTGTGTTCGTTCTCATGGTGTAGAAGGCAAGGGTGGATGCTCTCTGAGGAGACCTGAACTCTGTGCATAAGTAAATATACTTTAATATGCAGACCTCACACCGCTGGGTTGGCTGCTCTTGGGTCTTCTTGGTTTTCATCATTGTTCCACGTGAAAATTGCAATAAAAGTGGGATGTAGACGTCAGTTCAACCTTTTCCCTCCTTTCCACTCAGCAGTCTCAGAAATGATTGAGCCTCCCTCCATTTGCCATTCCAGACATTGTTAGGGAGCTTTGAGGGTTTGAGCTTGCTGAATGCTCTCACCAAAGAGTTCTCAGGTCTTGCTGTGGATCTCAGTTTCCAGCCTCTCCTGGGGAGCCACTGCAATGAAAGACCCATGAAGGCCAGAACTCTGAGTCGTAGTGTACCCAGGAAGCCTACAAGGCCACAGTTCACGGTTACATATGTCCAGAAATGTCTTGCTGCTTCTGTGATTGAGAGGCATAACTTAATTCTTTGATTATCCAAGACATGCTGGCCTTAGAGACTTCTTAAGCAATAGGATGTGGTAGAAATGACACTTTAGAATCCCCAAAGAGAGGGTATAAGAAGCTTTGCACACACTGTCACATTGACAGCTGTTATATAAAGACCCTGGCCCATTTTGCTGGACAGTTTCTGGAGAAGACCATCCACACAGTCTCTATATATGGCTATGTGAGAGAGGCATACATATGTGTCTACTTCAGCCTTCAGTCATGACCATCCCTGCCAGGAGTCCTGCTCATGTTGAAGATTTGCAAGCAAACTGAAGTGACTATCACATTAGAGCATTGTGTTAGGCAGTTAGACATAGCTAGAAGCTCTACTCCTCAGAGGTGCTAGAGATTTGTAGAGTAAGAAAGCCTCTTTTTCTTTGATGAATCTTGCATTAAGTCTTCAGACTACCATACCTGACATTCAGCCATGTGAACACGTACTTAATATAAGTTGTAGCAGCTAACTTCTCATCACTGGGACAAAATGCTCCAGCCAAAGCAGCTTATGGGAGGAAAGGGCTTATTGGAGGCTTACAGTTAGTTTCATCAGAGTGGAAAAAGCTTGGTAGAGCAGGCAACCTCTCCCATGTGCTCTGGCCAGGGCTTTGTCCCAGCAACAGAAGGTAACTGCTACAATGTATCAATCATGTTCACTTCCTCTTTCCAAATAGTGCCCTTGCTGTTTCATACTCTTTATTAGCGGTTGCCAACCACTGTGGGAAAGTAAAGATCCTCCCCAACTTTCAATGGTACATGTCCTGATTTACCCACAATATGTTAAAAACACTGTAACCTGAAAAAGCCTTTACTATACCTAACTTACCAAACCTGGTAGCTAGGTGACACTGCAGAGAACCAGCAGCTTACGCCTGTGATCTAGGGCTGATTAGGAGCTCCTGCCAGTTCCAAGCATCACAAGAAAGCAGGCATCATATATTAATTACTAGTCCAGGCAGCAATGTATCAAAATGCAGAAGTTTTGTTTCTACTGAATGTTTAAATTATCTCCACCCCCAGCAGTTGAGGACTGACTGTAGCATTCCTGCAAAGATACCTTCAAAGGTCTTTCCCACAGTTGTAGAGAAGCATTTAACTAACAGCTTACTCTGAGGGCTCCATCGGAATAAAACAAATTACAATAACCTTTCATATTGACTCCCATTTTGTCCTTAGCAGCAGCCTCAGTTATGATTGATTCCTATATTTCAATAATCTTCCACTTGTTTGGAGAAAAGAGTGTTCACTATTTTTTTCCTGAACAAAAGCTTTGAAGGCATTGAGATGTGACCTTCATTACTGTACTAATTCTAAACTCATCCTATCTTAAGCAATACTATTACCAGATAATCATTGGTCACTATACTAATATTTCTACTATAAACAATGCCTGATTGGGGCTCTTAACTTGGGCATTTAAATCACCATAATTTACTAAGCATCATTGTAAATGACACTTGATTTGTTAAGAATTTTAAAACACATACAAAATTATTTTATGCTGTAATGTTAATAAATCCTGAATGAGCATCTAGCACCATTCTTTTCCCCTGCTACAGCCCCTTCTGAAAGTAATTCCCATTGCTAACATGATGTAGTGTTCCAAGGTCTTCCAGTATTTGAGGCTCCCTACTCTAGTCTAGACAGAACTTTAAATCTTCTCATTACAGGGCTATGAAAGGGAGAGCCAACATGGACTCATTGATCTTTATTCTTTATCAATTGTAGCGTTTGTATACGTCCAGATGATAACACAAATGCTTTCCGTCATCTAGCTGAAGACCAGCTTTTAAATCATTTGAACTGCCTGATTCTCCCCGGCTGGCATGGGTCTTAACTCTTCAGGAGTGGACAACTAGACTTTTGGTAAATTGACACGAGTCTTCTGGCCCTGAAGCTTTCAACTCGGGAAACCTCTGTAAGAAAAAGAAAACAAGGCCGGGGAGATGACTCAGTGGATATAGTACTTGCCACACAGGTATGAGTACCTGAGTTCAGATCCTCAGAGCCCACATAAAGGTGGGCACTGTGGCTGGCATGTGTAATCCCAGAATGCCTATGGTGAGAGTGCAGGCAGATACAGGGGAAGTTCCTGGAAGCTGACAGGCCAGCTCGCCTGCAAATGAGAGATCCTGCCTAAAACAAGGTGGACAGGGAGGGCAACACTGAGGTTGTTCTCTGACCACCATACATGTGCTCCCCACCTCCCCCCCCCCAAACACACAGAAAAAGCAAAAGCAAACCAAGAGTCTGGGGTCTGTTGTTGGACCTGTGACCCTGGCTAACTGCACAGAAAATGGGAGCTGCCTTGTTCCTAATTCTTATCATTATGTGCATCACAGTAAATCTTCCTCTACTTACCAGCTCCAACCAATCCCTGACATGAGATGCCAGAAGGTCACAGAGTGGGATCTCTTTGCTTTCTTTTGTTAACTGCTTCCCTCAAGGCAGAAGTATTTTTCATCTTGGGATTGCTACAGTAAAACACCAGCAGCAACTCATGTTATAAAATGGAAAGACTTTGTGACGGTTTGAAAGTATGGCCTCATAGACTCAGCTGCTTTTGTTAAGATTGAGTTAGCAGGTTGGAGAGATGGCTAAGTGCTTAAGGCATCTGAAGAGCAGAAAGACCTGAGTTCAATTCCCTAGTACCTACGGAAAGTCAGATGCACAATGTGGTGCATGTGTCTGGAGTTCATTTGCAGTGGCTGGGTCCTGGTGTGTCCATTCCTCCCCTCCCTCTCCCTCTCTCCCTCTCTCCCTCTCTTCCTCTCTGTTAAATAAATACATAATAAATAAACCATCTTTAACAAAGATTGAGTGTGCAGGTCGAGTCTTCAGGGGGTGAGAAGATCCCTTTGGGGGAAGAAGTGTGCCACTGCTGCAGAACTTGTAGTCCAACCTAAAGGTGTGTAAGAGCACTTCGGAGCTCTGGCTCTTCGTGATTGCTAGCAGTTGCTGCTTGCTGCCCTTGTTTCTTTCTGCTTGGATCTATGGAAGAAGCCAGCATCTTCAGCCATGGATGGTACGTCTCCTGGACTCTGTCAGCCTGAAATAAACCCTTTCCTCCCAGAAGCTGCTTCTGGTTGGGTGTTTGTCCCAGTAATGCAAAGGTAACTGCAATAGGTTTATTTAACTCACAGCTTTGAAGGCTCAAATCTAAGATTTGGAAGCTTTGTTAATTTGGAATCTGGTGAGAATGGGGCATCATCATGAAACTGTGTGCAGGACCAAATAGTCACATCTGAAACTGGAGCAGAGAGAAAGGACAGATGGATATAGCCCCTCAACATCTTTAAGGCTGTTAACAACTAGCCTTAGGATTCCCCACCAGGCTCCCCTGTTAAAGGTGCATAGCACTTCCCAACAGCAGCTATATGTGGACTTCGGGGAACACTCGACATCCAAATGACAGCATCAGAGTACATGGATTTGGTAGAATTCACTCACAACTTTCTTGTGACTTATTTGGAAATAGAGAGGTACACATTGGCTCCTCAACTGTAAGTCAAGGCAGATAAATGAGGAAACAAGAGGTCTAGCAGAAGCACTTTCTGAAGGACAGCTGAAGATGTTACTGATGCTCTCTTAGAGCAAAGATTCAGCATGTTATTTCCCAAAAGGAGATCCCTAGCATATGGATAATTGAATCTCAGTAGCTCCATCTGTTCTCAAAGAAAAACTGCATTATATGTCAATAAGGAGGTTATCAAGACTTTGACTGGATATTATCACAGGGATCTTGAATCTTTCTTCTGCCTCTTGATGAGCTTTGCTTTGGCACATCTCCCACAACATCCCAATTTGTCCAACCTCTTAAGCTGTCAGTCCATCAACTAGATGAGCTTTTTGTGGGTTCCTATTCTTACTAAAATGAAATGTAATTTCAACACCGAGTGTCTGTCACGCACACTAGACTTCTGCAGCCTTTAGTGCAAATTCTTATAAGTTTACTTTACTTTTTAGGTCGTTATTATGTTTAAAAATAATTTTTGCCACCTACTGCCTTAATACTTTTACTTCTGTGGTTCAGGTTTTTACTGTATTTGTGCTTGTTTTTGTTTTTCCTCTATAAGGGGAGACTTCCCACAGTCTTTCCTTCTGCGGTTGGTATTTGCCTGGGGCCTTAACTTTTATGCTGGCTTTCTTGGGTTTTTCTTCTCACAACTTTAATCCCTATCTAGCAGGAAGAGACAGGCTCACTTAGCAATAGAGCATCTTCTTCACAGGTACTCTGCTTACAATGCCCTGACTCACCCTTTCACAGTGGCTCTTATTTACTTTAAAGCACTTTTAGTCACTGTTATTCTATTTTGTGGCAGGTAGGAATACCACCATGGAAAGTTTCTGAAAGCTTTTACCAGTCATGAAACTCTACATATGCACTAATTGAGAATCCATATAAACACATAGCTGGTAAATCAGGGAGAGTTTTCAATGGAGCTGTGTGGCTCTCTGCTAAACTCACTATGGCTCCACTGTTTCTGGGAACATAGAAATGCATGGATACTCATTTGTTATTCCAACCAGGAAGAATCCTGACTCACTAGTGGATGAAGATCTCTTTCAATGTTGTAGAAATAAACTGTGCACAACATATCTTTCTCTTCCATGCACCACCCACATAATCTATAGCCTATCTCCTACCTGAGAACCATATTGAACACTGGCAACAAGATTATTGTATAAAGGGCTGGAGAGATGGCTCAGCGGTTAAGGCACTTGTCTCTAGTGCCTAAGGCCCTGGGTTCAATTCCCCAGGACCCACATAAGCCAGATCCACAAGTTAGTGGCCCTGGCGCTCTCGCTCTCTCTCTCTCTCTCTCTCTCTCTCTCTCTCTCTCTCTCTCTCTCTCTCTCATTTTCCTTGAAAATGAATAAATAAAAAAATTCCACAGTAAAAAAAGAAAGTTTTTTTAAAAAAGATTATTGTATAAAAGTAATGGTAATTCTCTACTTCGGAAGGAAAATGCTGATGGTCTGTGATACTCATTGGCAGTGGCCATGGTGCAAAGTACTGCTTAACATCATGATGTCTCTGACCTGTAAAAGTGTAATTGAGTTGTGAAACTGATAAATATTCAAGTATACCAAGCAACTAACACAATAAATAAGCAACAATGTGGAAAGTTACAGGTTTTTTATTTCTATATCACTTTTCCGTACTGATTTCTGAGAATCTTCCAGTAATGCATTAGTTATGTTTTTAGGGAAGTCAGTTGGTAAGCGTACAGTGACAGGTTTGAACTGTAATTCATCTTATGCACACATCCAATTATTTCTCATGGAAAAGGCTCTTAAAACTACCAATGCACCAAAGGGAAAGCCTTGACTTCAGAAAATCTGCATACGTTAGTGTTTTTAGGTTTTTCTCTTAATTGAGTGAAAGAAAAGGCAAAGTTCGGGCATTCTGCAACTAACTTTCATGGTTCTTCAAGCTGAAATGTCATTAGAATAAAATTTTGTCTTTGTACGTAGTTAATTTTTTCTTCCCCAAATTTGGAATATTGACTTAACCTTTAAGAAAAATGGTGATAAATGCCTATGAGAGTACCTCCTCCGAGAGCATCACATCGAATTACCAAGAAAGTGAACTAGAGTCTAAATTAGGTTATCTTTCTAGGATACAGTAAAGACTTACTGTGAACCAGTCAGAGGTTATGTCAGGAAGCTGTGAGGAATGAATTTCAAGTTATTGGTAACTGAGAAAATAAGATTCAGGTCATACAATATACTATATGTTGCAGTCAGCATTCTAGTTGTTGCACAGAAAGAACCCAAGCAAAAGCAGCTTGTGGAGGAATAGGTTTGTTTGGCTTATGGACTCAAGGGTAGACTCCATCCTGGCAGGGAAGATGATGGCATGAGCAGAGAGGTGGACATTACCTCCACCACAGCAGAGGCAAACAATGGCAGGAAGTTGTGCCAAACACTGGCAAGGGGAAGCTGGCTTAAACCCCCATAAGCCCACCTCCAACAACACAGCTCCAGCGAGATTGTAAAACACAAACTGCCATCAGCTGAGGATTGATCATTCATAACACATTCATTTATTTGTGGGGGGATACCTGGATCAAACCATGACAGTCCACCCCTGGCCCCACAAACTAATAATCATACATGATGTAAATACAATGTGTTCAACTCAACTCCTAAGTCTCCACAGCTTTCAACTGAGCCATAATACCAAAAAAATATATAAATAAATAAATAAATAAATAAATAAATAAATAAATAAATAAATAAACCCTTAATGGCACAGAACATTCACACTGCAAAAGATAACATGAGGCATGGCAAAAACAGATTGAACCTATACAAGATTTAAAACAAGCAGGTCAACATCAATCTCTAACTCCAAGTTCAATGAATCTAATCAATAACAAGTCTCTAGGAGATTCAATTCCACTCCTCCAGCTCAGATACTCAGTCCGGCAAAATTTCATCGGGTGCAGCAGCTCTCCTTGGCAGCCATCCATAGACCTGGCTTCTTATTGGGTCTCCATTGCAACCCACAGCTCATCCTCATGGCTCCATCAGGTTTCCATGCAGGCAATCCAGCACACCTGCTTCACACTGCTGATGGCCATTTTTCAAAAACAAAACTGTGTTGCGAATCCAATGACCCACTCTTCCTGCATTTGCTCCACTCCACAGAACCAGGTGGGTTACCAACTTGTTAATCCAGGGAGGAATAAAGCATTCAGGCCTTACTTCAAAGAATCTGCATTCTTCCTGTTGTTCCAATAGAGACCAGCTGGCCCAATCTCAATGGTTGTAATCTCTCAAACAATTGCAGGTGAACAGGTAGCAGTTTGGGCCCAAATATCTCTTTTCTTTCTGTGCCATCTCCATCTGTTCACACCAATCCATTTCCACACAAAGCAACCCTGCACAAGTTCTCAGGACACAGGCAGCCTCTCACACAAACCACAGTCCTGACAAAGTTCTTTCTCACCCTCATAAGCCAAACCTTACAGTTCATAGTTTTTACTGCATTCAGATCTTTTAACTCTGACCAGAATGGTCCATCAAGCTGAACTCACAGCACTGCTAGGCATCTCTCAGGACAAGGTTTCAAATCCTTCCACATTTTTCTTGCAGATCACTTCCAAAAGCTCGAAACCACAAGGTCAGGGTTCTAGCAGCAACAGATGACCCCGCTCTCTCAAAACTGTTGCAGTCAGCATTCTAGTTGCTGTGCATAAAGAACCCAGGCAAAAGTGGCTTGTGGAGTAATGGGTTTGTTTGACTTATGGACTCGAGAGGAGACTCCATCCTGGCAGGGAAAACGATGGCATGAGCAGATGGTGGACATCACCTCCACCAGAGCAGAGGCAAACAATGGCAGGACGGTGTGCCAAACACTGGTAAGGGGAAGCTGGTTTATAACCCCCATAAGCCCGCCCCCAACAACACGCTCCAGCGAGGTTATAAAACCCAAATGCCATCATCTGAGGATCTATCAATCAGAACATATTCATTTGTTTGTGGGGGGACACCTGGATCAAACCATGACACTATAGATTAGTTCAGAGGTTGTCACTCTGGTTCTGAATGACCACATCAAGGTGAAGCAGGAAAATAAGAAAAAGAAAGGAACAACAATAAAAGGTTTGGACAGAGATCTAAACCATGGAGAAGGGGAAGGGGGACAGGGAAGGAGTAACTGTACAGGTGCTATTAAAGGTAGACTACCAGAAATTGATGTCATTCTTAATATACCTGTGTAAGTTCTTCTCAAATTTTGCTACTGCTTACTTTATTGTATTCAGTGTTTACTACAGATTGAAAAGAAAGTTGTATCAAATTTCAATGTCCAAATCCTAGGCAGAGGGGAGTGATAATGGAACTTACGATGATGAGCACAGATGTGAGTGGGGTCAAAGATGGCAGTGATACATCCTGATTTAGCATCTGGAAGTACAACAAGTATTTCCTCCAAGGGTTTGGGTAATGTGCTATACTCATTATAAATCCCTCAGGCAAATGATAAGTTGGGACATAACTTGTTTTAGCACAGGGAGCTGATTGTAAATCAATCTCCTGAGAACATAATAATGATATGGATATTTCAAGTTTCTGCAGTGTTACTGAACAGTGAGAAGAGACAATAAAACCATTTAACTGAAAAAGCAGTTAAAAGCAATTAGAGCTCAACCAGGATAAAACTGAAAAGTGTGCAAGTGTGAACGATTTTCATAATTATTCTGTCTCATGTTCTGGCCTGATGACATGCACCATTCCCAATATAAACTCAGCCATATGTGCTCTCTCCTTCCATACTGTGGAAAACTTTTACTCCAAGATAAAGCTGTCTGATAATCATTATCCATCCTAAAGGAATTTTTATTACAATAAGGATCAATCAAATGCAGTGTGTGACTACTTATGATCTTTCATGACTGGTAGACATAGCAAAACATGGAATTCTTTCCCAACAACATGGGTAAAAAAAACCACAGAATTATTCTAAAAATTTGTGTTCCAGGTTTCCACAAACAACTGAACAAAGTAAAGGGGCAACTTGAAATTTACTTAAACTTTGAGATCAACTTCATAAAACTCGAATTTTAAGTCTGAATCAAGGTATATGACTATGGAGAAAGTATAAAATATATGGAATGAGGAAAGAATTGGTACTGAGAGATGATAATCAAGATCATATTATAAATATAATCCTATGAAATAAAATAGTGGAAAAAATTTTAAAGAATTTGTAGTAAGACCAAGATCACACTCACATTGCTAGTAACACAAAATCTAGGAGTCACATTCAGAATCCTAGGTATAGATTGTTGAGCAAAGACTAAGGCAGTCTAGAACTTTCTGTTTATTTTTATTATAGTTGTTTGTAGAATGGACGGCTATCATTGTCTTCATACTTGATGTATAATGTGCTTCTTCTCTGCAAGAAACAAAGGAGAAATTACAGATCCAAATTGCCATATCCCTTTCAAAGTAGCTGCTCTGGCAGGATACACATTTATTTAACAGTAGTGTCATCGCTTAAAATAGTTTTAGAACTCCTCTTGAAATTGCTTTCCAAGCCTGAAACTAATTTCTTTGACAATGCTCAATAGTCTTAAATCTTCACCATTTGACAGGAGATTTGAGTCTTAGAGCTTGCCAAAAGTGAAGGCTGGTGAATATAGGAGTTTGTTAAATTGGATTATACTACTTGGGCTTCAGAAATAAGGTGGGCTTCAAAAGTCATCAGCACAGTTTCCTCATGGAGCTCACAAACCACATTAGAAGGCAATAACAAACACAGATGCTTAAAAGTATTTTATACAATGGAGTTTTATTCAGCAGTAAAGAAAAACTAAATTATGAAATTGGCAGGGAAATGAATGGGTGGATCTGGAAAGGAACAATCCTAAGTGAGGTAACCCAGGCCCAGAAAACCAGATGCCCCATATTCTCTCCCATATGTGGCTCCTAGATACAAATGTTTAGATTTGTATGTGAGTTGGAGTAAAGGTCAGCAGTAGAGACCAGTGAGCTACAAAGGAGCTATAAGGGAGGGAGGAAAGAGGAGACTTAAGGGGAGGGTATTGTATATATGTAAACAAATGATCAGATTACTGGGGGTGCAATAGCCTAAAGTGGGTGTAAAGGAAAGGGATTGAGTAAAGGAAGGGTGGAAAGAGGGTCAACCAAAATTTAAGAGATTTAGAACAAGTCATAAGGAAATCTACTTCTTTTGATAATGGCACACCCAGAAGCCATAGATTGTTACTGGAAAAAATTCAGTGCCAGGGATGGATGGGATACCTTTCAGTGAGTTGTTGGCCAGGGAGGTTCCTGAGGCCCCCAAAACATTATAGGCCGTTGCCAAGGCTCTTGGTTGCCCACCAGAACGAGATGATAAGACCCTATTGCTGAAAACCACATGCTTGTGCTGCAAGTCAGTGAGAAATTAAGCTGGAGCTGAGCAGGAAATGCCCTCCGTGTTAACCAACTGACACACAAAGCTGGAAAAAGTTATGGTTGCATGAGGACATATGGGAGAGAGAAGTCATCAACAGTGGTGAATAGCAATGGACCTTGAAAGCCTTAAGATTGGCCAGCCAGGCCAAATGAGCCAACTGGGGTAATAGTGGCACATCTATTATGGGGGAAACCACCCACTCTCAAATTTGGCTTGGAGGTCCGCTCCATGGATGTGAATACATGCCTGTTACTGAAGACCTAGTCAAAAGCCTATGGCAGGGGAGGTCATGAGCTCTAGGGGAATAATGCCTGCCTAGACACATATGTTATGCCTACCAAACTGCCTTATGAGCATTGGTTTTTAAATATGCATACCCCTATGTTAATGATACTCTCATTTTTGGCTACAGAAGCTTCTCTTTTCAGATGGCAGTGACCACTTGGATAACTCAAAAGACACCATAGTGCTGAGAGGGAGTGACAGTGGAGTGTTCAGCACTGGGACATCTCTCTACCATACCTCCCGAGGCTCAAGATCTACCGAAGAAGACATGACAGAATGATTATAAGAACCCAAGAAAGGGTATGACGGCATACAACACAATCTTCCAGACACAAAATGGCCATTATTTCACAGTACCTGACACTACCTTCATAAGACCTTCAAAATGGGAGGAAAAGATGATGACATCAAAATAAAATAGAAACTAATCAAGAAGGGGAGGGATATGATGGAGGGTAGATAGGGTGGAGAAGTGGAGATGGGGAAGGAATTATCATGGTTTATTGTCTACAATTATGGAAGCTGTCAATATAAAGTTTTTTTTTTAAAAAAGCAAATTTTTAGTTCCTTCCTCCATAAAGTAAATGAATGGGTAACATAGATCGGCTCCATATTCCTTCTAGCTCCATGATTCCTTAATTCTACTAAATTCCTTTATTTATGTGCCTTTGAAAGATTTGCCACTATTCTAAAGGAAGAGGAAGACAAAACATCTTGTCATGATTGAAAACTTCTTTTGTTTTATTTTCTGTTTGTTTCTGAAAACTTCTTTTTAATCTTAAAAAGACCATGCATCATATTTATATAACCCTGACATATACAGCTTATTCTATTATCACTGGGATTCTTTTTTCTTTGCTGTACAATGAATGAGGTCTTGGTTAGACTACTCTGTAACTGTATAAGTATTGCTATTAGTTAGATACATTTTAAAACATATTATCCAAAAATTTAGTGTCTTAACACTGATTGCCTCACATTTCCTCTGAGTTAGGACTGGTCCCGATTAACTGGCTCCTCTGTTTCAGGGCACCTCACCGGCTACCTGTAAGGCATCATCCGAGATGCTAATCAATGGAGGAGAGTTGGTTTCAAACCCAATAGAATTGTAAGCAATGTTCAGTGTTCCATGGTCTGTAGTCGTATTGGGCTGACTAAAGACTGCTACCACTTCCTTTATCCATGGACCTCTCTATACAGGCATACTACAATGTAATTTCTTTTACTAAAGCAAGCAAAACTAGCCAGAGAAAGAAAAGAAGAGACAAGCTGGGACACACAGTATGTATAACCTCATCTCAGAAGTGATAACGCAGCACGCTTGCTACATTCTATTTTTCTAAAGTTAGTAGTTAGGGAAGGAAAGACAGGGTGAAGGGAAAAGTTACACAGTTATTCTACCACAAGTATGGACACAGACCTGTGTACCACAAGGCCAGCTACATCTGGACCACTGCTCAGACTTTACCCATTTTGCATCTCTCTCAAAGTGAGATATTTCCAAGTGTGGCTTATGCTGCCCCAAAGCTCAAAGAAGCAACAGCATTGTGATTTCCAGTGGAAATAAAAATATGTGAGGACACCATCACTTTATGGTGAAGAAGATGCCCAAGGATGCCTTAGGCCAATGAGCTAACATCTTAACTGACATACTTGATCCTAAACTATCACAGTAATTCTCTTACTCTCTGGAGCAGGGCTTCCTCACTTTTTGCACTCATTACCCCTTGTCCAAGAATATAGGTACATAAAATGTATAATCAAACATTTACTGACATTGAATCAAATCTATTTTAGATTAATTCTCTGGCACACATAAACTTTACTATTAAAACAAAAGCAAGTCACTATACTAATGATATGGATATGCTTGTTTATTTTCCTATAAAGAACTCTTGGTTACTCTATACTTAGAATGCAGATCATCTTTAATGTTTCTCTCAATTATTTACATTTATATTTCGTAATTATCAATGCTGAAAATGCTACTTCACATAAGTACAAAATTGCAGAAGTATGTTTAGGGCCATTTCAGAAATTGTTAAAAATTCTGTCCTAATTCTAAGCCAAAATTCATTTAATACCTTTTTTTATGAAACTCAAATGAGTCAACAACCCAAAGAGCAATTTTTACAATCAAACATTCTAACATGATGCAATCTGAAAATACACTAATGTGATACTTAAATACTGAAGAATGATGATAGGAATATGCTAAAAGTCTTTTCCAAAATCTAAACTATTATATTTCTCTAAGGGCAGAAAATTTTGTGTGAACAGTGAAAATACAAGCTGAAGCTCATCACATACACATCAGGCAATGTTTGTGAGGGTTGCATAGTGTAGCAGAACAGAAAAGTGTTCCTACTGTGTGCCTTGAATCAGGACTGCAACAAAGTTGTGGAATGTAACGTGGGCAAGTGCTGCCGCAAACACCTCAAATTTATTTTATGCTTGATTATTAATTTATGGATATTTTGCTTTCAGGGACCTTTTACTGTTTCCAGATTTTTCATGCCCCCTCCCCAACATTCTAGTTATGCAATTCCATATAGGGTTATAATGCAGTGTGAGACGCTCGGATCTAGAGCTCATGTCTTCTTTTGTACCAATAATTGAATCTGAGGCCTTACAAATGCTAAACCTGTGTTCCACAAGACAGCTACAACCCCAACACCAAGGGTGTGTGCCTTACTAGGCTGCTAGTGTATTTACCTTGCTGAATTTTGATCATCTGGTTCAAAAAATAGGAAGACATAAAAATGCTGTACTAATGTGATGTTTGGTACATGTCTGAATTACCCAAGTAAGTATCCAGAAAATGTGCCAAGGAGTGTAAATATTAGCCTAGTAGCTGGAGATATAGCTCAGTGGTAGAGTGCTTACACAGCATACATAAATCCCTAGGTTTGCTTCTTAATATCCCCCCCAAAAGAAACAAATATCTTAGCCTATTAATGAATGGAACAAGATCACAAAAGTTTATCTCACATGAATGCAAGCTGTTTTTGATACTCTTATCTGATAGAGATCATTTTAAAGAATAAGTTTTTTCCAATTTTATTTGTTTGTAAGCAGAGAGAAAGAAGAGAGACAGAGTGGCTGTGCCAGTGCCTCTAACCACTGCAAACAGACTCCAGATGCATGCACCTCTTAGTGCATCTGGCTTTAGGTGGGTACTGGGATATTGAACCCCAGTCTTTAGGCTTCACAGACAAGTGCCTTAACCACTGAGCAATCTCTCCAGTATAAGAATAAATTTTCTAGAGAAATGACTATGTCCCATGTAACTGGAGTCATTTAATCTATGGTAACAAAGTTCTAAAATTACAGTTGCAATCTTTGCTACTATGTGGACTGTTTGGTTGAATTTGTAGTTGCCTACTTTTATCTTACTGGTCTATTTGCGTTGTTATAGGAGTCAAACTAGTGAGTTAAATGGACTTGTGATGACGAGTCCTGCATATTTAGGTCCTCTGTTATTCCCTTTTGAATCCAGTAAACATAAAAGCAAGAAAAAAACCAAAGACTCAAGCAACACTATCAATAGGTCTATGTAATCGGCATTGATATAACAATTCACTTAATAACATGGTATGTATTCTTTTCAAGCACAATGTACATTCATCAAGATGACCCATAAACTGATCCATAGACAAATTCTTATTAAATTAAGGATTAAAAATGTATAAAGTATGTTTTCTGAGTACAACAGAATCAAATTAGAAAGCAAGAGTCAAAATGTATCAGGAAAATCCTCAGATAATTGTAGATTAAATAAAGTACTTCCAGATATCCTATGAGTCATGGAAGAAATCACAAAATAAACTAGAACAAAGCTTGAATTCAATGACAATGACATCAAAATCTGTAGAGTTGAGGCATGTCATGATGCTGAAGGTCAGGCTGAGGTCTATAGGCAGAGCAAATGGAGACCTCTACCCAATGCTTCCAGGTCCTTGTCACCATCCAGGAAAGATGAACAGAAATGAGACAAAATAAAAAATTGGGAGGTTTTATTACAGGGCATAAGTACACATTTAAGTGGTGCATGTCTTTCAGGAGTCATATTGCTGGGATTTTGGACATGACATGTGTCAGGGTTCTCTAGAGGAAACAGAGTTGATAGAATGGATTATAATAAAAGGGAATTTATTGGGATAGTTTATGACAGTCCAATAGTAGCAGTCTGTAGGCCCACAGGTAAGGAACCAGTAGCTGTTCAGTCCACGTAGATGGATGTCTCAGCATTCCCAATCCAGCCCAGAAGACCTGATGGATCCCATCAGGGGAGCGGCTGCTCTTCAGTCCAATATGTGAGGCCAAGGAAACTGGATTCCGATGTCCAGGAAGGGTAGGAGAGCAGGATGCGAGTGTGAGTCACGAACAAGCACCAGCAGCCGGGGGAGGAAGGAAGAGCATCTCCTTCCCCCTAAGCTTCCTTACATTAGTCTCCTTCTGGAAGGCCCACCCAGGATTACTATGGATTAGCTCAAATTGACAAACTTAACTATCACAAATCTTCTCCAAAATCCCAAAAGGAATTTGTCAATCCTTCCTGCAGGCAAGCTCAGAGACCCACCCAAGATTATTATGGATTAGAACAAGTTGACAAATTTAATGATCACAACATGTTTTTGTAAACAGCAAGAAACTTTATTAAAAGAGAAGCACTAATAACAATGCACTACCCAAGGGACTGTGGACCACTTCAGCAGAGAGTACTCAATGGTGAGGACAGCACATTTTTATGAGCAAACTTGAAAAGAGGTGAGGCAGCAAAGCATAGAGAAATACTTTATCAACCCAGGGCACTGCTTGGCTTGTGCAGTAAACAACACATCCTTTTCCTAACAATGCACCTAGTGACTTGTTTGCAACCTGAGACCACTACCTTCACCGAGCTGCTCATACACCCCACTCCAAACAATGAAATAAGATTCTCTTCTTCTAGCAACCATTATTTGTGATCAATTTCTATTCAGATATGTTCATAGCTATATGCAGGATTGAAACAGTGGGGGACATCTGGTCTAAACTGGTTTGGGGTGCATATAAAATAAGACAAACTATGTCACTTAAGTGAACTTTTAAGGAAAACCTTATTTACCATCATAAACCTATGCTTAACTGGGCATACAGATGCATCATGGGAAGTGGCATATGTAATAGAGAAAAGGTTATATAACCCAAAGCTGTCAGACAAACCAGAGTGCCACCCAAACTATGGTTCTAGCAACCAACACCTCCATCTTGTGGAGGCCTTGGAAAGTGTCATGGTGTCACACCCAGGGCCCCTGAGTGCTCTTCCACTCATGTGGCCCTCTGCCCCACTTTGTTCTTAATAAAGTTCCCTGCTGCTTTTCCTTTTATGTACATCTTTCCTGCTTCTTTGAATAAACTACCAACAACCTGGGACCACCCAGAGACCACCAATAACAGAGGGGTCATGAGTAAAGGGAAAGAGGAGAAATTCTAAGAATGAGTGGATATTTTTCAAGAATCAAGGAACTCTCCCCTTCTCTGTTCTTTATATTGGGTTTTTAGATGTTACCTGACAGCAGGTGCATGACAGAGGCAGGCAATTTTGCAAAGCTATATGGAGAAGCCATTATAATGAAATAACTGTCAAACAGAGGTCATCGGTCTGCCCTGAGGTCTCAGATTTGTGTTTTTACAGTTTGAATAGTCACACGGTGACCTGCTCTAACCAGCTCTGCAGTTACATCATCCTCTATGCACTGAGTCTCTTGTTTATCCTCGGCCTACTCAGCTAACCTCACTTAGAATGAAATGTGAGCCTTAAAAACTTACAATGGGCATCTTAATTAGAATGTGTCTTGGAGAATTTCTCTTCATGTCAAGTCTGTTTGGGGTCCTCTGGGCCCCTTGAAAGTTGAGTGGACTTTCTCTTGTTAGATAGGGAAAGTTTTCTTGAATAATTCTGTTGAAGATATTTCCTATGCCCTTAGCCTCGTCTTCTTCTCCCTCTGGGATCCCAATGATTCTAATATTGGTCCTCTTTATTGTATCCCATAGATCCCTCAAATTGTGCTCACTTGATTTCTTGAATTTATTGAAACCTATGACATCCTTATTAATTCCTTCGGATTTGTCTTCTACTTCTGAAAGTCTGTCCTCCAGATTATCAACCCTGGGACTGAATGATTCAAGT
>PVHP010025971.1:0-25035 GCA_004024765.1 Zapus hudsonius
GCTGGAGAGATGGCTCATAGGTTAAGGCACTTGCCTCCAGTGCCTAAGGCCCTGGGTTCAATTCCCCAGGTCCCACATAAGCCGGACGCACAAGGTGGTGGCCCTGGTTTGCGCTCTCTCTCTCTCTCTCTCTCTCTCTCTCTCTCTCTCTCTCTCCTTGAAAATGAATAAATAAAATATTTTAAAAAAATAATTATTTAGGGTTGGAGAGATGGCTTAGCAATTAAGGCATTTGCCTGCAAAGCAGCTCTGGTGAGCCCCCCCCCCCAAATAAATAAAAGTTTGTTTTAAAATTCTTTGAAAAAATTCAGATATTACCAAAAAGTTGTGAAAAGTCCTGCCAAGCCACACACAAGAGCTCTTGCTTCCCTTGAAAGTAAGCAGTGTTAAATTGCTGCAGATCCTCCCATTGTTTTCCATACTTAACATTTAAAATTACAATGAATCCAGCACTCCAGAGATCCTGTGAGTTCAGGCCAGCCTGGGACTACAGAGTCCTTGAAACAAACCTTGAAAACAAACAGGAAATAGTATCTTAAATGAAAATGGCTGCATTTTTAATATGCTTGAGATGCCGCAGGAAAGTCTTCAAATGGAAGCATGCTGAAGGCCAGCACTTGTTTTAAAATGGCGCTAGTGAGAATAGGCAGGAGGTGGGATGAATGAGCTAACCTCAGAATATTCTTCAGACTCTTAAAGTAATGTGCTTCTCAAGTGCACTGTGCAAGGCTACAATAGAGCTGGTGTGGTGGCACATGCCTTTAATCCCAGCACTCAAGGCAGAGGTAGGAGGATCGCCATGAGACCACATTGTGAATTCCAGGTCAGCTTGAGCCAGAATGAGACCCTACCTTGAAAAACAGAAAAAGTTGGGTGTGATAATACATGCCAAGTTAAATTCCCCAGCACCCATGGATAGCCAGATACACAAAGTGGCACATGCATCTGGAGTTTGTTTGCAGTAGCTGGAGGTCCTGGCACACCCATTCTGTCTTGTTTCTGCTTGCAAATAAATTTTAGACAATAAATATGAAAAAAAATATTTTTAGCCAGGTGTGGTTGCACAAACCATTAATCCCGGGATTTAGGAGGCAGAGGTAGATGGCTGTGAGTTGGAGGCCACCCTGACATGACATAGTGAATTCCAGGGAGAGACCCTGACCTAGCGAAAGAAGCATGCAGATGAGTGATGAGAGGTCACTCACATACATACATACATATGTTGTAGAAATATCCAGTAACAGACAAAGCCTTCGCAGCAAGAGGAGAGGGGAGTTTAATTTACACCTGGGCCCGTGAGGTTCAAGCATAAATGAAACATTGGCCCTGAACCCCAGTTACAAAGAGATTTTATAGTAGGATACAGAGATGTGTACGTGACATTTAGGCATGTAAATTACAAGCATCTAGCAACTCACCCATTTACAATGGGTTCCGGAGAAGTTCAAATAATCCTCCCCAGGTATTCTCTGGCCTCAACTTCTCCTAACTTCCTTATCACAGTTAAAGCAATTACTTCTTTTGTCTCACTGAACTTCAAAGCTCTGGTAATTTCTCACCTCATACTATGTGACTAGTCATCTGTGGCCTGAAGAATGTAACAATGAATATAGTGGAGGGGGCAGTGAACTCATGCTCATTTTACTACAATATATATATGCATACATACATATAAAGCTTAAATGCGGGCATTTGGTTTGACCCCAGTGAAGAAATCTATGAACAAGGAAGAAGTGAACAGCAAGTGAATTACTGCTTAGACTGTCAGACAGGATGAAGAAATAAAGCCTAGTAGGGGAGAAGAGTAGTTGAGGGTTGTTTTCAGAGTGGCTTGTCAGAGTATAGTCTGATGAAACAGGGAGGTAGGTGGAATAGTGTCTTCCCAAAGTCCATGTCCAACTAGAACCTCAGAATGTAACCTTATTTGAAAAAGAGGGGCTTTAGCCAGGCATGGTGGGAGGCAGAGGTAGGAGGATCACTGTGGGTTCAAGGCCACCCCGAGACTACATAGTGAATTCCAGGTCAGCCTGGGCTAGAGCAAGACCCTACCTCAAAAAAAAAAAAAAAAAAAAAAAAAAAATAGAAAAAGAGAGGCCTTAGATGTCATTTGTTAAGGGTCCCAAAATGTTATACTAGATTCAGGATTGGCCCTCCATCCAGTGACTTCCTGAGAAAGGGAAAGGACAGAGACGACAACGCTATGTGGAGGGGGAAGTAGCATTTGCCCCTTCACCAGCCTTGGGCTGCCAGACACCAGGAAGGATCCAAGAGTTTTTCCACCTCTTTTTTTCTATCCCGTTTTCTTCTTCCACTGCCTCCTGAATGCCGGGATTAAAGGCATGTGCCACCATGCTCAGCCAAAGTTAGAGTCTTCCCCAACACTTTCAGATAGAGAATGGCTCTGGCAACTCTGGTTTTGAACATCTAAACTCCAGAACAGTTCAAGAAGACATCTGTGCTGTTTTGAGCCTTCCAGGATGTGGTGATGTCATGGCAGCGTCAGGGAGGGCCCACAGGGAGCAACCCAGGTGAAGGCCAAGGTGAGTGAGGGACAGAGGTGTCAAGGCAGCACTGGCGGAAGGACACACAAGAAGCAGCTGATGGCTTCCACCAAGACTGCCCAGATGGCAGTGTTGTGATTCAGTTGGGAGACTGGCACAAGACCCACAGGATGCGCTGATGTGGACAAGTGACAGAAAAGGAGCTGAGTCCTCAGGGTTTAGTCTGAGCAAAGACTCAAGTTGGCAGTTGCTGGGGGAACAAAGAGAATTGGGAACTGGAGAGATGGCTCAGTGGTTGAAAGCACTTGATTGCAAAGCCTGATGGCCCAGGCTGGATTCCCCAAGTGCCCACATAAAGCCAGATGCACAAAGTGGAGTTCCTTTGCAGCTGCTTGAAGCCCTGGCGTGCCTATTCTCTCTCTCTCTCTCTCTCTCTCTCTCTCTCTCTCTCTCTCTCTCTCTCTCTCTCCTCTCTCTCTCTCCTCTCTCTCCTCTCTCTCTCTCCTCTCTCTCTCTTTTGCAGGCATGTGCCCCTCTGTCTCTGCTTGCAAATAAATAAGTATATTTTTTAAAAGCCATAGTGTTAAATGATGTGTTCAATACATGTCTGTTTTAGAACAAACAAAATTCTTGTGGCTATCTGCATATATTTCTGCATGATTGGCTGAGGAAGGAAAATAGATTAATTCAAGAAGACATGTAAGAAGGACAGGGAAGGCAGCCATGAGTAGACAAAATACAGATTTATACAATTATTTGTCATAATAAAAAGGTACAAACTGCTGGGTGTGGTAGCTCATGCACACCTGTCATGGTTTGACTCAGGTGTCCCCCACAAACAAATGAATGTGTTCTGATTGATCGATCCTCAGCTGATGGCAGTTTGGGTTTTACAACTTTGATGAAGCTGTGTTGTCCGGGGCGGGCTTATGGGGTTATAAGCCAGCTTCCCCTTGCCAGAGTTTGGCACACCTTCCTGCCGCTGTTTGCAGTGCTGTGGCAGAGGTGATGTCCAGCCCTCTGCTCATGCCATCGTTTTCCCTGCCAGGATGGACTCTCCCCTGGAGTCCCTAAGCCAAATAAACCCATTTCTCCACAAGCCACTTTTGCTTTGGGTTCTTTCTGCGCAGCAGCTAGAATGCTGTCTGCAACAACAACCAAGACAAGCACTCGGGAGGCAGAGGTAGGAGAATCTACGTGAGTTCAAGGCCACCCTGAGACTACATAGTGAATTCCAGGTCAGCTTGGGCTAGAGCGAGACCCCCACCTTGAAAAAATTAACTAAACTAAAAAAGGTACAAACTATTTTCTGGCCTATATAGCCCAGAAATCATCCAAAAATAAATTTCATATTAAAGGTTTTATTTTTTAAGTTTTATCTTTAGGCAGTAATAAGACTTATATATTTTTCACTCTGGCTTTAATGTGAGGATTAGATAAATACAGGGTAAGGCATTTAATATTCTGGGTAATAATGATTGTGCTCCCTGCAAACTCTTCTGTGTGCCAGAAAACTTAGCTCAGACCTCAACACACAGTGTACTATTTATATTTAGGTCCACTTGAAATATCATAGCTTATGTCTCTCCTAAAATGCTCTCAATATTAATCTTTTTATAAAGTTAGCGGTTGGTTCAACTCAACCTAGTCAACGTTAATTTTATGAATTTCTGCTTTTTTCATATTGAGGTGTTGAGGTCCGAAGTCGAACAGAAGACACGATAATGCAATTCACACAACGAGGTTTTTATTGTTCAGCATGCTGAGGTCCAGGATTAGGCTCAAAATTCGAACCTCTGTCCCCAGACCTCCTTCTGCCTTCTTCACTAGGTTTTAGTTTTCAGGCATATGACATTTCATAGTTATCTATTAATTTATAGCATACAGGTGGCTGAGGTTACAAGAATGGGAACTTGTCAGATCTCTACAATCTCTACTAAACATTTATCGCTAATTTTTTCTCTAAACAGTTATCTGCTATTATTTATGGCCCACAGGTGGCACTGGCCACATCTAAGTGGTCACTCTAATCTCATGGTCACTCTAATCTTTGGTTGTTTATTTACAGACAGTCCTTTAAACTCAGACCTTCTTTACCAGTGATGTTTTTTTTTTTCTTTCTCCTGAGAAGGGAGTAGGGGCTTTTCGTCCATCTGTTCCTTTGATGTTGAAGCTGACTAAGGAGGTGAATTGCCTGCCCCCAACATCGGCTAATTTTATTTTTTCATTTTCAAGCAGAGAGAGAAAGAGAGCCAGGGCTGCCACCTTGTGGGTCTGGCTTATGTGGGAACTGGGGAATTGAACCCAGGGCCTTAGGCACTGGAGGCAAGCGCCTTAACCACTGAGCTTTTCCCCCCCCGTTTTTCAAGGTAGGGTCTCGCTCTAGTCCAGGCTGACCTGGAATTCAGTCTCAGGGTGGCCTTGAACTCATGGCGATCCTCCTACCTCTGCCTCCCGAGTGCAGAGATTAAAGGCGTGGGCCACCACGCCCGGCTCCGAGGCTAATTTTTTAATCAATGCATCTTCCTCCGAGTATCGCTTTGACTAAACCTCACTCCCGGCGGCCTTGTTAATCACAGGCAGTGACGAGTATCCGGTTAGCGCTCAGTATTTGTGAGCTCCTGGGACCCAAACGCCAGCCACGCCGCCGCGTACTGTGGGGGCGTGACCCGACGTGACGTCCCTCCGTCGCCAGCCTGCCGGGTTCCCATGACACCACCACGGCGCTGTCAACACGTGCCAACATCCCGCGTCTCCTTCCGCTCTCACGAAGCCCATCTGGAGACGTCGGTGGGGAAAAAATAGTCCCTCGGCAACTGAGTTCTTTGTCACTCGCAGAGGGGGCGGAGCTTGCGAGCGGAAGGAACCGGAAGTCGCGATCCCCGTGGCGGGATTGGGCCCCGCGCTTCCGGGGGGCGGGCCTGGAGGCGCGGAGGGATCCGTGTGCGGCCGCGGCCTGCGCTCCGCGTCCATTTAAGGCCGGGGAGCGGCGCGGCCGGCGGTTGCTGTGGCTGGGGTGTGAGGGTGGTGGGGTGCGCGGCCGTGTCCACGCGTGGGCGGCAGCAGGTCGGAAGCTCGGCGTCCTTCCTCTGCACCAGGGATCCCTGCTTTCCTTGTTCACTCAGTGCCGGAACCCACTCCCGGGCTTAGCGCGGCTTCCGGACGGGCGGGCGGCCGGGCCGGCGACATGTTCAAAAACACGTTCCAGAGCGGCTTCCTGTCCATCCTCTACAGCATCGGCAGCAAGCCTCTGCAGATCTGGGACAAGAAGGTCAGGGCAGGCGCGGGGCTCGCGGGGAGCTGGAGGGCGGCTGCAGGGGGCCGCGGGTGGGCAGGCCCGCCGTCCCCCTCGGCCTCTCCGTCGGTCTGAGTCGTGGGAGGACGCCCTGGGACACAGACGTGAAAGAGACCGCCGCGTCCCGATCCACGCGTGTTCACTGAGGTTCCCCGCGTCTTAGCCTGTGCTGTTTGGCTTTCAGTCATTCCTTCTCTGCCTTGGCTCGCTGGTCCCCAGCCAACCAGCCTTTCCGTGGCTGAAGTGTGTGCCCGCTGCTGACTCCTCCATGCTGGCTTGGAGACTTCGGGAAAGGTGCAGCATACTGATTGTCCAAGCCTTGTCTCGAGTCCTAAACTCAGAGTCCACTGCAAGCTTCCTCTAGATCCTTTCACTAACCTCAGGAGATGAAGTCTAGCTCTCTGGGAGCTGCTGCGTCTGATGTCTCAGGGAAATTCCCAGGCAGTTGGCTGTGATTTTATATATGAATGAATTAAAGTGGGCACTCTAATGTGGAAGCCAGGTGATTGAGTCTCTTGAGTTCTGCCCGGTGGTAGTAAGAGTGGGGTTTGTATAGAGGTCCCTGTGGAACAAGCTAAAGCAATGAGACCAAAACAATTCCATGTCTTCCTTTATCCACAGATGAGAGCTTTGGGCTACATAGAGGTTGGGTGTGCTCTGAAATCAGCTTTCAGGAGAGCATGCTCAGCATCATCTGGGTAAGATAGTTGAAAGATCTGAACATAACACAGCTGAGCCTTTGACATACCCACAATCTGACCATACTTCCAAGTGATTCTGTCCAGAAGCTAGAGTTAATGTGGAGCATTTTAGAGGAAAGTAGGCCTTTTAACTTTCTTTTTCTGTGTTCCTGAGGTTTTTGGTTCTGTGGTTTTGTCCACAATGAATCTGAAGCATTGGAAACTGAGCTGTGTGAAGTTTCGCCATAAGGCAGTTGAAAGAGAATGGGATTTGACCTAAAAGGTTTTCAGAGCAGGTTAGAGAACTTTCACTGAAAGTACTGCACAGGAGGCTCACTTCCCAGGAGGTGATGTTTTATCCATTAACCCTGCTGGCTTTGATCATCTGAGGTGTGTTTTATTTTTCAAATGCAGTGTTTTGACTAGTCAACATGTTTACACATGGAATATGAAAGCAAAGTAACCATGGTGCATTATGTCCCTTAACAACACCACTAGAGGTCGATGGTACCCTGATGACATAAACACATATACAGTATTGTTGGATCCACTGTCAGGGTTACAAGGAGCAAATTAAACAGATGTTTTGGCAAAGAAAACTCTGAAGAACACTCATTCTTAGCCAAATCCTCCCAGTAGCAAAAGTTGATTATGCTTTTTAACTTTTATTTAGACTTGACTGAAGAGTAGTTTCTCCTCGAGACAGGAGAGGGAAGGAAAGGGGAAGCTTCATGTTGTGCCATGCATTTTCCCAGCCACAGTTATGAAGTTCTCAGCAAGTGACTGGGAATCCAGCCCAGTTAAAGAAATCCTGGGAGTTGATATACCTATGAAAGATTCATGAACAGCCTCTGAGTGACAGGTACTATGGAGACTTGGAAAGCTACAGAATTAAAGAAACATTTCCCCAGCTCCCAGGAATCTGGAATAAGGGGGAGGTTTTATTGTGGGATGGGGGCAATAGGGCTGTCTGTATTTACCAAGACATGGCTTGGACCTTTGCCTCTGGTGTCTGCTTTGAGTCTTTTTTTTTTTTTTTTTTTTTTTTTTTGGTTTTTCGAGGTAGGGTCTTACCCTAGCCCAGGCTGACCTGGAATTCACTATGTAGTCTCAGGGTGGCCTTGAACTCATGGTGATCCTCCTACCTCTGCCACCCGAGTGCTAGGATTAAAGGCGTACGCCACCACGCCCGGCTTTGCTTTGAGTCATTTCTATTGCACAAAAATTTACCATTTGACTTTTGAGTTTGCCTATTTGGTTTCTATGAAAATCTTGAAACTTGGGTTTGGCTTCTGTTTAGGCTCTGTGTCTGCTTAAGAATAAGAGAAGCAAATTCTGTATTCACAATACCAGTGAATTTGCAAACTTCACTTGTGCCCTTGATGATCACAAGTCTGTGTTGTTCATCAGACCCTTGGACCCTGGCAGCCTCCCTGCCTGACCCATCTCCTTCCAGTCTCAACATAGACATTGCAGTCATTCTCAAATGGGATCTCCCACCTCAGTGCTCTACATCCCACTCTATAGCAGCTTCCTGTTTTGTATCGCAGACTGCACATTCCTTAGAGGGAAAAAGAGTATCTTCTTGTTTTTAAGAATAGTGCCTTGGGCTGGAGTGATGGCTCAGCGGTTAAGGCACTTGCCTCCAGTGCCTAAGGCCCCGGGTTCAATTCCCCAGGTCCCACATAAGCCAGACCCACAAGGTGGTGGCCCTGGTGCGCTCGCTCGCGCTCTCTCTCTCTCTCTCTCTCTCTCTCTCTCTCTCTCTCTGCTTGGCAATGAATAAATAAAATATTAAAAATAAATAAATAAAGGTAGAATTTAAAAAAAAAAAAAAAGAATAGTGCCTTGTGCTGGGGAGGTGGCTCAGTGATTAAAGGCCTTGCTTGCAAAGCCTTCCAGCCCAGGTTCAGTTCCCCAGTCCTCATGTAAAGCCAGATGCACAAAGTGGCGCATAATCTGGAGTTCATTTGCAGTCACAAGAGGGCCTGATGCGCCTACTTTCTCTTTCACACATTGTTCACAAATAAATTAGTTTTGAAAAGTATAATATCTTACCTTGAAGCCCCAGCACTAGCATGTGCTTAGAGAGCGTGGATCTGTGCACTGGCTGTCCTATGTTCTGGTGTGCACCTAGGACAGAAGCTTAACCAGCTTTAACAGCTACTTTGCATGGCCGTGAAAATTAACTAAAGATGTATAGAGAGTGCTTAACAGCCAAATTATGGCCTGTCATTAGCACCTGATAAATTATAGCTTATAGTATCAAACATGGCAGGGAACCTTGGGTTTGCTCAAGATTAAAATAGGTTTCAAACCAGCCCAGCATTCAGATGCCTAGGAATAGGAAGTATAGCAAAACCAGACTTCTGAAAGTAGAATATGAAAATAGAATATTATTATTGTTTGTTATAATCAGTACCTGTGACCTTCCCACTCCAGAACCTCTTCCCTTGGGCTCACTTCATCCAGTTCCCTTGCCCCCAGCAGTAACCTCCTGCTTCAAGGAAACCCATGCTCTCTCCTAACCTCGTGCACTCGCTGCTTCCTCTACATTGGCAGGTCACAGGCAGAAGAGGGCAGTGCCTCTGCAACTGCTTCCTGCCAGCTGAGTTAATTCATTATGCACTCTGTGAACTTCTGCTTTAATCTCTGCACACTTGAATTTAGTTTAAGGTCTGCCTACAGACGCTAAGGTTACTGATAGGGATCTTCCAAACCAACATAAGTTTGGTTAAAAATTTTCAGGCCGGGCGTGGTGGCGCACGCCTTTAATCCCAGCACCTGGGAGGCAGAGGTAGGAGGATCACCGTGAGTTCAAGGCCACCCTGAGACTACATAGTGAATTCCAGGTCAGCCTGGACTAGAGTGAGACCCTACCTGGAAAAACCAAAAAAAAAAAAAAAAAAAAAAAAAAATTTTCAAACCAAGTGCTTAGAAGAATTAGGGTTTTCTAATGTTCCTTAACTTCTGGGACCAGGAGCTCTTACATATTTTAATTAATTAATTAATTTTCTTTTCAAGGTAGGGTCTCACTCTAGTCCAGGACCTGGAATTCACTATGTAGTCTCAGGGTGGCCTCGAATTTATCTCTGCCTCCCTAGTGCTGGGATTAACGGCATGAGCCTGGCTCTAGACAGTTAGTTTTTTTAAAAAAATATTTATTTTCAAGCAGAGAAATACAGAGAGAGAGAGAGAGGTGGGTCTGGCATATGTGGGTACTGGGGAATTGAACCCGGGGCCTTAGGCACTAGAGGAAATTGCCTTAACCGCTGAGCCATCTCTCCAGCCTGACATTAGTTTTTAATTAACAAACTTATTGGTATATGTATGTTAAATCAGTGCCTTTTCCATGAACAGAATTGAGTGCATTTGGAGAGAAAGTAAAATGATTTTCACTTTCCCCAGGTCAGCCCATTGGTGGTCTTTGTTATTCTGTGTAATAGCTTACTGTAACTGGATAAGGGCATGAGTTTGGGGTACTTATGCCCTTTCAAGGCTTATCTATTAACTGTAGGACTGCTTGGATATGTCTTGCCAGTCTGTGTAAAGGAAAAAAGCTTACAGTCAGAGCTATGCCCACATCTCCCCACAGAGGGCTCCCTCTGCCTGTTCTGACTTGGAGCCTGGCCCCTCACCCTGGGCAGACACTAGCCTGCTGCAACAGACAGCTCTAAAAGGCTTAATGTAAATTGGAACATGTGTCATTAAGACCATGATGCCAGATGGCTCAGGGTTCAGCTGCCTGCCAGAATGAGTGGGTGGAGCTGAAAAAATGAGAGTGGGGGAGGGGAGGGGATGGTGTTATTTTTAAAGCATTCTAGAAATGTAGAGATTGGCCAGCTTCCTCCCTATTCCTGTAGTATTTTTTTCCCCCTCAACTTGACCCTCTTCCCTGGGGCTTACACTGAGGAGGAATAATCAGTGTTCTTTATTAGTTGCCCAGCAACCATGGAAAGCCTGGGGGAGTGACAGAGATGGGCTTGGAGGTTTGTTCTGTTGGTGTCTGGAGCTGAGGACTATTATCTTCTTTTCCTGCCAGTGACCTGGGTTTGGAAGCTCCTACGTAACTCCAGTTCATGGGCAGGACACAGGTTTCCTTTTAAGAAATAAAATCATCTGGTTGGGTGGGAAGGTGGATAATTAAGAACAAAGTGTAATGGCATATATATATATATATATATATATATATATATATATATATATATATATGAAAATGCCACAAAGAAACTCATTATACCCCCTCCTCCACTATCCTTTGGTTGTTTTTCTTTGTTTGTTTGTTTTTTGAGGTAGGGTCTTGCTGTAGTCCAGGCTGACCTGGAATTCACTCTGTAGTCTCAGGCTGGCCTTGAACTCATGGTGATCCTCCTACCTCTGCCTCCCGAGTGCTGGGATTAAAGGCCATGTTCCACATGTTCCACCACGGCCAGCTTTTTTTTTTTTTTGAGACAGGCTCTCATGCTACAGCCCAGGCTAGCCTAGAGTGCCTCAATGTCCTAAATGCTGGGATTACAGGCATGAGCCATCTACACCTGTCAGAAATTTACTGCTTTGTATATAACTGTATTAGGTACTCTCCTTGTTGTAGTGACCAGGTACCAACAGAAGCAACTTAAAGAAAGATATGTGTTGGCTCACGGTTTAAATCATAGTGGAGAAGGCCAGACCCTGGTCATCTCAGCAGAAGCATGTGGCTGGGACTCTTCACATCTGGGTAGACAGGGAAGCAGAGAGCAGGGAACTTGAACCCTAATCAGACTTGCTCTTTTCTTTTCCTTTTTATTCAGTGGATGAGGAGACATGGGATGGTGTCCACCCACATTCAGGGTGGGCCTTTCCTCCCCAGATAAGCCTCTCTGAAAGCATTCTCAGACATGCCCAGAGGTATGTTCCCAGGTGATTCCAAATCCAGTCGGATTCACTATGAAGATTAACCAGCACACTGAAAAAGAAAAGAATAATTCAGAGGCCACACTTTGATACTGAGAAAGTGTCATGGAAGAGAAAAAACAAGTCAGAAGCCCTCTGCTCTTTCTAAATTAGAGGAGGAAGTTAAATAAAATCTGCTTCCACCTTGTGGACTAATCATCCCAAACCAGGCCTGCCTAGTGACCTGTGAGCCAGAAGGAGCTTAGGAAAGGAAATTGCCTGCTTTCTGATTGTGAGAGTGGGGGAGGGCTTGCTTCCTGGAAGACCTGCACAATGGAAGGCAGTGACAGCCTGTGTCTTGTCTTGTTTTTATGCTTGAGGCCATCTTGCTATGTCACTACAGAACATGCTGGCCTGGAACTCTCAGATTCTCCTGCCTCTGTCTCTCAAGTGCTTGGATTACAGGCATGAACGGCCACACTCATAGGCTCAGCCCCTATGATTTAATTTGGTGATTTTGGAGTGGTTACAAGCATTCCCCCCAAGGACCCTTTGCTCCTTATTTGAGAGCCTTAGAAAAGAGGCTGTGGGAAGTCTCCTGTCCTTGAAGGCTCATATCCCTGATTCACTCTCGCTTACAGTGAGTTTGATTCACTCTCGCTTACAGTGAGTTTGTGTTTTAAAATATTTATTCATTTTCAAGCAGAGAGAGAGAGAGAGAGAGAGAGAGAGAGAGAGAGAGAGAGAGAGAGAGAGCTCACGCACACCAGGGCTACCACCTTGTGGGTCTGGCTTATGTGGGTCCTGGGGAATTGAACCTTAGGCACTGGAGGCAAGTGCCTTACCCGCTGAGCCATCTCTCCAGCCCTGTGTTTGTGTTTATAAAGGTGGAAAACCAGACCCACTAACCAATCAAGTTGGCTTGGCCCTGGTAGGTTAGCCTAGGGCTACCAGAGTCCATTCGCCATTGGCCCTGCATGCCACGGAAAGTGTTGTTTCCTTCTGTGAAGGTGAGTGGTCAGATTTGCAGGGGTGTTCTAGTGAAACCAGTGACTGGTGGAACTTGGAGATGGGCAGAGGGTAGCTTCCCTAACCATTTCTCCCTGTGAAATCTGCAACTGAAGGTCTGAGACCTCTTGTTGGTTCTGGACTTGGAGCTCTCTAAAAGGTTAGGTTTGAGGCCATACTTGAAAATGATATTGGGCAAATATCAACATGTCGCCTTTTAGCAATAGTAGTCTTCAAGCCTTAATTATTCTTAGCCCTTTCGGTTTAACTTTGTAGTAGACCTTTTTAAGAAAGACAGTTTATGTTATTGACATTAATTAGTGATATGTTATAAAATTAGTGTTTGTGTTTCATTGGAATACTGCCAGTTCTTATCAATAGAGCTGCATCTTGTTGCTTAAAAATAATTTCTTGGCTGATTCCTTCTTCACCAAGTCTGCTTGATTTTCCACAGAAAATACAGGAGAAACATTGCCACTCTGGTTGGGCGCATTGGGAACGAGGTGGGCAATGTGGGCATGGTCTACACAGACTTGAGGCTTTGTGCTCTTAATCTCCCTTGGAAAGAGGCCCAGAATTCAAAGCAGGAGGGCATGAATGTGGCCAGCTTTGTTTGAGAAGCATTTCAATGTGACTTTTGTGTCTTGAGATTCTGAGCAGTGCTCCATTGGCAGAGATTCGAGGCCCATCTAGCTAGCCTAGCACTCTGCTCTGACAGTGGCACCAAAGGATGTTTTGTGGGAAGGCCTTTTTCATGCTGGCAGCCTCATGGGCTTTATGATGCTCCCCAGGATCTCCAGCTTCCTGCAATAATAGCCCATGGTGGATATGTTATCCAGGAATGTCTAGAACCCTCCTTGAACCTACTCGGCTAAGCCAGCTCTTAGGGTGACAGAGTCCAGAAGTCAGCATATTTGAACGCTTAGCTCATGCCTAGCACAGTCCACTGCTCTTTGTAGAAAATACAAAGATGCTTAGTAGTTGGTTCCTACTCTTGCTTGCACTTAATGATTTAATGTAGTTGTAGGACAAGGTGGACAGTGGTATAGGGTATCGCCCAGCGAACCCAGGTACACCACAAGTGGATTAAACTCGGTGATGGCTCTTAGAGACTAATCTTCAAAACAGTATTATTGATAGTCTGTTGAAAAGTCTTGTCAGATTCAACATGGTGCTCTCTCTCTATATGCAAATCTAATGGAAAATTGTAATCAAAGTCTGATTAATGAACAAGGGCGCATTAGTCAGTGTAATTTACTCATTGATTATGACAGCCTAACACAGCCATTTTCATAGTACCTGGAAAAAGACATTTTGTCTTTCTTGGGTCTCCTTTTCTGTATCTGGTTATTATTTTGTTGGTGGAACATTAGTTATGGCTTCCAAGTATCTTTACTTGTCTGCCCTGTCCATACTAAATATTTTGAGAGAAGAAATTCATACCAAGTATGAATTCTTCCTTGTGCCTCCTGTATATATGTAGCAAATCATAGGTAAAGGTACAGAGGATGAAGTGTTAGATTATGCAGTCTAGACACCACGAGCCAGGAAAACAAATCAGAAGAGAAGTCACTGGTTGAAAATGGTAATGTGTGGCAAAGAAATTCATACTTAAAAGTTAAGTATAAAATTAGGGAAAAGGCCGGGTGTGGTGGCACATGCCTTTAATCCCAGCACTTGGGAGGCAGAGGTAGGAGGATTGCCATGAGTTCGAGGCCACCCTGAGACTACATAGTGAATTCCAGGTCAGCCTGGGCTAGAGTGAAGCCCTGCCTCAACCCCCCCCCCCAAAAAAAAAAGGGAAAAGAAAGTAGGAGGAAGGAAGCATGGAGTTAGGAGTAAATTGGGAAGGTTGTTTTTTGTTTTGTTTTGAGACAGGCCCCAGCTGGCCTCCACTCCCCAGTAGCTAGGGTTACAGGGGAGCCCCTCCATGCACAACTGGGAGAGTGCTTTTGCCCTTTTGTAACACCTTCCTTCTAAGTGAAACACCCAGTCACAGTATGTGTTGACCTTGGTGGGTAAAGAATCTGTCATTTTCTAGTCCTTGGGCACCATGGAAATATACCACTTACCTTACACTTTCTGTTGTACTAGGGGCAGGTACAGAGTAGATAGTGATGTTAGCTGAATCTAAATTGAGTTGATGTCTTAAGTATTTTATTTGCAAGCAGGGAAGAGACAGAGAGAGCCCTCCAGCTTCTGGCCTTACATAGGTACTGGGGAATCGAATCCAGGTCATTTAGGCTTTGCAGGCAAGTGCCATAACTTGAGCCATCTCTCCGATCCCTTAAATTGATTTCTTTAGGAAAATATTTATGCTGATTTTCAGATTGCCAAATTCCTTGGGATTCCTGAGATGGTTTGTGGACACCTGGGAATAGCATGGCTTCCTTACATATAGGCTGTGATGCCAACTTGCATGTTATGTGCTTTGGGTTATTAGAGTTTTCTTTAAATGGTCCCTTTTGGCTTTCAAAATTTTATAAGGTTGTTGCCAAATATTTCAATGCTTTTTTTTTTTTTCCCTTGTAGGTGCGGAATGGCCACATCAAAAGAATCACTGACAATGACATCCAGTCCCTAGTACTAGAGATTGAAGGGACAAATGTCAGGTAAGTTGCTGGCTCTGTTTCTCCAGGCAGGTCCACCAAGGGCCGCATCAGTAGCTACAGCTAGAGTATGGAATCATCCAGGGAATAACTAGTGTGGGTTTAGCACCCCAGTAGTCTTCCTTTTGGTTTTTATCATTTCATAGTTAAGTTGGACCAGAATTGAAAGCTTTTCAATTTACCCGAAGGACTTTCCAATTTCTACCTGTCTGACTTTGTTTTTTAGATATTTTATTGTTGGTATCAAGCTTTTGTTTGAGTCCAGCATTTTGGGTTTTGGTTGTTGCCCAAGCTAGCCTTGAACTCCTGGCCTCTAGCAGTCCTCTTGCCTCAGCCTCCTGACTATAGGTACAGGACATTATAACCATACTTGTAAAAACCATTCACTGACTTAATGGTCAAATGATTCATTAGTTGATGACTTTTTTAGATCTGCTTTCCAGGTTTTCCTCTTGGTCCCTGTCATAGTTAGCTCCAGTTGCTGGGATGAACTTCCAAACAGGCACAGTTTATGAGAGGAAGAGGGATTTATTTGAAGCTTACAGATCCAAGCAGAGAGAAAAACCACCACCAGCACCTCCAAAAGCAAGCAAGCACACTATAGCCACAAACAGCAGGGAATCCAGGCAGAGCTCAGACTGCTGTCTGTATAACTTAGGCTGGAATTCCAGGTCCTCCCCAGTAACACCTTAGGTAGGGCTGGACCCTGGGATCTGCCCACTGTGACCCATCCTCCAGCTAGGAGGCTGGAGATAAACTCCTGAATCTGTTGGGGACATCCATTCAAACTACCACATTGTGTCCCTGGCCCCCAATAGATTCATAACCATCTCACATTGTATATTGTGTTCAGTGCAAATTCAAAGGTCCCACAGTCTTTACCAATTTAAGATAGCTCCAAAGTCCCAAGTCTCATCTGAGATTTAAGGCTATCTCTTAAGCATGAGTCGTGTAAAATCAAAACATACTTTTAACATATAATGGCACAGAGTAAACATTTCCAACTGCTATAAGGCATAACAAGGAGAGACTGGACCAACGTTAACAACCATTAGGCAAATATCAAACACCTACAGTTCAAGTCCGATACCATAACCAGTGAATAGTCTCCGGATTTTCTAATTCCACCCCTCCGGTGAGTAGCAGAGGAAAACTTCCATCCAGAGCCAAGTAGCCCTTACATAGTCCTGGTATATTCAAAACATTTTCAGGTCTCCATGCAAACCATGGTTCATCTTCCAGTGGCTTAACTGGTCTGTCAGGGACTTCACGTCCTGTTCTATGTACTGCATCTCAGCAGCAGCTCCTAGAACCATGTGCACTTTATGACCCATGCCATGCATTTTTCATGCTTCCAAAACCAATACCTGCTGTATAAGACACAGCCATGTTGATAATTCAGTGACCTTGAAGAGCAGACTTTTTCCTAGAGTCTGCATTTCTACCATTCAGTCTTTCCTGGGTGGAATCATCTCAGGCATCCTTTCCATTGTTTCAGTGTAAAGCAGTTGGGCCATCTTCTTTAAGATGCTAAGGTATTTGACAGCAACAACTTCAGTAACCTAAAACCAGTTTCTGTGCCTGTAAATTTCAAATTTAACTTGAATTTTTCAACTTTAAGTCTTAAAGTTATCAATGCTATATCTTTAGCCAAGCACATCAGTCCATTACAAATTCAACCTTGATCAAACTCTCTTGAGTATGAGCAGCAGAATGCAGTCAGCCCTATGCAGTAACCCAATTTCAACAAAGTTCTCTGCAGTCTTTCCTTCTCCTTTGAAAGTTCATAAAGCAAGCCTCCAAATTCAACTCTCTCTGCACTTAGCATTTTCAAAATTTCACCATAATAGTATATAAACTTGGTTTACCACTTTGGAAGGCATCTCCAGTTGCAACACCAAGTACTGTCCAGTACACAAATTCCAAAAGACCAAAATCCACATGGTCAAATTCATCTCAGCAATTCTACCCCACTCCTTGATACCAGTTTCTGTTATAGCCAGCTTCAGTTGCTGGGATGAACTTCCAAACAGACACTGTATGGGAGGAAGAAAGATTTATTTGAAGTTTCCAGATCCAAGCAGAGAGAAAAACCACCAACAGCACCTCCAAAAGCAAGCATACTCAAGCAGCCAAACAGCAGGGACCTCCCCCAGCAGAGCTCAGCATACCTTAGGTTGGAATTCCAGATCCACCCCCAGTAATACCTTACTCTGGACTGGACTCTGGGATCTACTCATGGTGACCCAAGCTTTTAATAAAACTCCTGACTATCGGGGAACATCCATTCAAACTACCACAGTCCCTGTGGGGTGTTGTATATACCACGAAGGGAAAATAAAACAATATGTTTATTGGTATTTCCTCTCGACAGCACCACATATATCACATGTCCTGCAGATCCTAAGAAGACACTGGGAATTAAACTTCCTTTCCTCGTTATGATTATCAAAAACCTGAAGAAATATTTTACCTTTGAAGTACAGGTGAGTATGTGCACAGGACTGCAACATGCTTGGCTCTACCAAACAGACACCCTTTCAGCATCAGGAAGAAGTGACTGGCACTGTGACTGCGTCATTCTTCTGTATGAATTCTCCTGACCTCTGCTAAGCTCGATGCAGCTCTTGTTATGATGGTGGACATTTGATGTTCATAATCAAAAGTCAATGTTAGGTTTCAAGAGAAACAGCACTTAGAACGTCCAGTCTAGTTAGCTTGAAGATCTCATAGCTTAAGGAGAGTGTTATTTGAGGAGTGATTATTTAATATTCACTGTGCTTGAGTATTTTTGATTTTTTTTTTAAAGGGGGCGAACATGAAATCATTCTGTGGTCAGTGATCCAGGTCATCTGTGACTAATGTTTGACCTGTCTCTGAGTTTGGATCTGAGAAGTAGGCTATGGGAGTTCAGGTTCTTGTCTTAACAAGGTTGACTGATCCTACTGACATTGAATTAACATGGCCCTTCTGTGTGTTCTATAGGTACTAGATGACAAGAATGTTCGGCGGAGGTTTCGAGCAAGTAACTATCAGAGCACCACCCGCGTGAAACCCTTCATCTGCACCATGCCCATGCGGCTAGATGATGGCTGGAACCAGATTCAGTTCAACTTATCTGACTTCACCCGGCGAGCGTATGGCACGAACTACATCGAGACCCTGAGAGTACAGGTACTGAGTCTTCCACGCATCAGCTGCTAGGAACTTGGGGTGCACTGTCTAGCAGGCTTACAGCCCAAGGTGGCAGAACAGTGGGGGTTTCTGGCTAAAGTTTACAGGGTACTCTGGCCTCAAAGAAGTCCAGAAATCTGTTCGGATCTAGGGTAAATTCAGCAAGCCAAATTGCCCTCTTGCTGGAATCCACCCCAAAGTGAAGCCAAGCTGCTGGCAGAGATGAAGTGTTACGGGAAGGACTCTTGGGGGGATGAGGGAAAGAGGAGTACAGTTGTATGGATCCTGTCAAAATGAGTCTTGCCTCCTCAGATCCATGCAAACTGTCGCATCCGACGGGTTTACTTCTCAGACAGACTCTACTCAGAAGATGAGCTGCCAGCAGAGTTCAAGCTTTACCTGCCTGTTCAGAATAAGGCCAAGGTAAGGTTTCCTCAGGAAGCTTTGGAGGATGCTGTAGTCAGAGAATCCAGATACTGGCCTGGCTAGCCACCTGGCACTGTGGAGGAATGTCTTTATACCACAGGCTCTGCCAAGGCGGGGGTGAGCCTGGGATCTGTTACTGCTGTTCCCACTCTGCAGGGCTCCTCCCCTGCCGGCAGCCCTGAGTGCTCATGGGCAGTAGGTACTCCCTGCACAGTGGTGGGTGCTTGCTTCAGATGTGTGAATTCCCCACAACCCAGTGTCCAAAGCTCATAGCACTGACCATCTGTTTTCTAACTACTTAAAGTGATGCCTCTTTTTCTGTGTTTTTTTTTTTTTTTTCTCTTCCCTTCAGCAATAACTGGAGTGCAACTCAAGGGAGATAAACCCTGGACATGACTAATAGTTTTACAAGGAAACTATATGGAGGCAATGCAAAAACCATATTTATATTAATTCACTGTGTTATGGGTCAGTACTACTTAGTGTCCCTTATTGTGGGCACCGTTGACCATGCCAGTGACCATGCCATAACTCTGTTAGTTGCATTGTAAGTGGGAGAAAAGCAGAGCTTTGAGTGACACACACCTCTGAGGTTTCCTCTGCTGCCTGCCCCAGTGTGTGTGGAGATACATTTACCATGAACTCAGAATTCAAGATGTCCTGCAAGGCAGCTCAGACCAATATTTCTTCCTACAGTTTGTTCTTTGTTTTATATATTATCTAAATATATGTATATGCTGTGTAATACTCATAATCAAAATGAATAAAATGTTATATTCTTGCTTTGTAAATTTGTTTGTTTTGCCTTTTTTTTTTTTTTTTTTTTTTTTTTTTTTTTTTTTTTTTTTTTTTTTTTTGTCCCAAGATAGGGTCTCAACTCTAGCATAGGGTGGCCTTGATCTCAGTGAAGCTCCTTCAGCCTCCTCAGTGCTGGAACTAAAGACATGTGCCATACATTTTATGCTGTGAAGTAGGTTGCCTGGAGCCCTTAGAGATAAGTGAGACAACTTTCAAATAAACTGATGAAAAAAAACCAGGATGTGACAGGAAGAATCATCTTCATAGGGATTGTGGGTTTTTTGTTTGTTTGTTTGTTTGCAAGCAGAGAGGGATAGAGAGAAGGGATACAGACAGAGAGAATGGGTGCACCAGGGCCTCCTGCCGCTACAAGCAAACTCCAGGCACATG
The DNA here is from genome assembly GCA_004024765.1 of Zapus hudsonius. Lineage (NCBI taxonomy): Eukaryota > Metazoa > Chordata > Mammalia > Rodentia > Dipodidae > Zapus > Zapus hudsonius. The sequence continues at coordinate 19,754 of PVHP010025971.1, forward strand.
GGCCACTCTGCCTCCCAAGTGCTGGGATGCGTGCCACCATGCCCGGCAGGATTGGGTTTTAAGTTAAGCTTAATGCAAAATGACATATAGCCCAAATTGCCCTTAGACACCTTTGAAAGTATCATAACCCTACATGATCTCAGATAACCTAGGATTCTCCAATGTTTGAACAGCTCCCCAGATGCTGTACTTATTTTGAGTGTAGGGACTTAGGAGAATACTAGAATCACACAGGTAAGCCAAAACCTTAACAGCGCTTGTAGCATTTCCACTTGTTTGGGGGCATATGGCTATTGAGGGGAATGAGCGACACTGTTGGCTCTAGAGTTTGGTTTGATTTTTCTGTGGCTAGGCACAAATGGTTAAGTTTGCAAAAAGGTAGCACTTTGACGTGATACTAACTCTACTGTGTGACGTTTGGGGAGGAAAACCTGGGGAGAGCGGAGCATGTCTCAGTGATCCTCCAAGACTCTGAACTGGTTCAGAGCTGCTTGTCTCAGCACAACAAATTTTATAGCACCTGAATACTTTATTTTTTCTTTTTATTTTTTCCAGGTAGGGTCGTTTCACTCTGTCTAGCCTAGGCTGGCCTCGTACTCACTATTCTCCTACCTTTGTCTCCTGAGTGTTGGGATTAAAGGTGTGTACCACCACTCCAGGCTGAATGCTTTTAGTTTAGGCTGACCTGGAATTGACTATGTAATCTCAGAGTGGCCTCGAACTCACAGCAGTCCTCCTTCCTCTGCCTCCTGAGTGCTGGGATTAAAGGCAAGCGCCACCATACCTGGCATGAATACTTTTTTATAGTAAAGAAAAATATAAGCCGGGCGTGGTGGCGCACACCTTTAATCCCAGCACTCGGGCGGCAGAGGTAGGAGGATTTCTGTGAGTTCGAGGCCACCCTGAGACTACAGAGTGAATTCCAGGTCAGCCTGGGTTAGAGCGAGACCCTACCTTGAAAAACAAACAAACAAACAAAATATATATATATTTATATATATATAAATAACTGGAGAGATGGCTCCATGGTTAAAGTACCTCTGAAGTTGAAGTACCTGGGTTCAATCCTGTGTAAAAAGCTGGAAGCTGTGGTGGGTTTCTGTAATCCCAGCACACTAACCATGAAATGGGAGACAGGGATAAGAAAATTTCCCAGAGCTCATGGGAGAGTAGCAAGGAACAGAGTGAGAATCCAGAGTGAGAAATTGTGCCTTGAATGATGTGGACAGGTGAGGATCAACCTAAAACTTGTCCTCTGAGTTCCACATGCACACTGGCACACATGCACTTACACTCACAGGAACACTACCCCAAAATTATGACACATAATTTTTAAAAAATTAGAGGCTAATATGTAATAAAAGTTTCTAAGTCTAAAAGCAAAAGGCCATTCTACTATGCTTCCCATCACCTCTGGAGTTGGTCTTCTTCCTAAGCAGTGAGACTGGAATTGTGAATGCCAGCCATTTAAAAAAAAATATTTAATAGGAAGCAGAGAGAGAATGGGATATCCAGGGCCTCCAGCCACTGCAAACCAATTCCAGATGCATGGGCTGGCTTTATGTGGGTACCAGGGGTTGAACTAGGGTCTTTAAAGGCTTTACAGCAAGCATATTGACCACTGAGCCATCTCTCCAGCCTTATGCCAGCCATTTTGACTTTGGTTGATGGTGAAAACAAGTTTTGGGCTAGAGTTGTAGCTCAGTAAGCAGAGTGCTTACCTAGTATGCATGAAGCTCTGGGTTTGCTCCCCAGTACTATGTAAGCCTGGCATGGTTGCACATGCTAGGAATCCCAGCACTCTAGGTGGAGGCAGGAGGATCCAAAGTTCAAAGTCATCCTCAGCTCCATAGTAAGTTTGAGACCAGTCTGGCCTACATGAGACCCTGACTAAAAAAAATAATAAGTTCTGAGATCTGGAGAGATGGCTAAGTGGTGAAGATGCTTGCCTGCAAAACCTAATGACCCAAGTTTTTTGATACCCATGTAAAGCCAGATGCACAGAGGGGGTGCATGCATGTGGAGTTCATTTGCAGTGCTGGGAGGCCCTCAGTTCATATTGAAGCTTCCAAGTTAACATCCCTTTTTAAAGTTCTGAGATTTCTCATTACTATTTCTGTTTTGTTGTTGTTGTTTGTTGTTTGTTTGTTTGTTTTTTGAGGAAAAAAGGCCTTTGTCATCCAGAGTGCTCTGGGCAAGCATGGCCACATCTCTGAGGAGGACAGGAGCAGTGGGGGGTGGGGCAGAAGTGTGCTCCTTTGCTGCCTTCTACAATAGTCACTGAGTTCACTTCCACTCACTTGTATTCAGGTATTCAGGTTCAGTTAAGACAATGCTCCCCTTCCTCTGCTACCAAAGAGATTAGAGCCACCTTCCACAGATGTCTTTGGAGAATCCCTGACACTCAGCCCAAGTAACAGCTATGTCCTATTAGAGCATTGTCTCACCTCCCCCCTTGTACATATCAGCCTTCTTTTTACATGTACTGAGGTGGTCTGAATCAGATGTCCCCTGTAAACTCATGTGTTTTGTATACTGGGCCTCAGCTGGAGGCAGTTTTGGAGGTAGAGCCTTGCTGGAGGTGTATTGTTGGGGATGGGCTTATGGGTATTATATCTAGCTCCCCTTTGCCATTTGGGCTCACTCCTGCTGCTGTTTTGCACCTGCTGTGGCAGAGGTGATGTCCAGCAGGTCTACCATCTTTTCCTGCCATCAAGAAACTTCTGTGTGTGGTCCCAGCCTCGAGAAGGTTGCTGCAGCACAAAGGATGCTATGCTCCTGGCTCCCTAGCTTTCCAGGATACAGGAAGAGTCCCTGAAATGGGTGGGTGTGGGGTGGCCAATGACTTCAACAGAGCTTTTTGTCTCTGACCACTATGTGGGGAAATCCCCCCTTCAATCTAGCATCTATTGTAGGATGAAAGATGCTTTTGTGGGGCAAGGAAGACTGAGTTAGCTTCTCGTCTCCTCTTGCTGCCGGACATCAGTGAAGTACTCCTGGAAGTAGAGAGGAACAGTAAGACTCTCTCCTCTGCACAGAGCCCCTTTCACCCTGGGGATGACCTCACCACCCTCCTTGGGGTGGCAGGCCACAGCTGCTGACTTCCAGGATGCTTCGAATACCCATCTGAGAGGAAGTCAGGGGGCACTGAGGGTGACTTAATTATCTAGCTAGAGCTGCGCCAATCTCAGCCCCAGCCCAGCCTTGTGTTTGGTTTCCAGCTCAGCAGGAAACACCTCATGGAGAGGCTGAGGGAGGAAGCAAGGGAAGACAAGCCTCTGAAACTGATGATTCCCTTGGGGCTAGGGTGATCTGGGATGTAATTGGGGCAGGCAGAGCTGCATTAGAGCTGTTTGAAGTCATGTGTTTTAGAAGGGAGGAGCTGCCTTCTCAATGAGAGTATTCGGTTATGGGCCCAAAGTAGAAGCAGTATAATGCAATTTCCCAATGGTTCATCCAGGGAGTTGGAGATCCACCCTGGCCCTTATTAGCCCAGTGATGGCTTTCTCTTTAGCCAGCCAAAGACGGGCTGCCAATAGGCCAGAATTCCCAGGGATGCAAACAATTTCCTTGGCCCTGCAGTGGTTTTCACTAATAGCTCTCTCAGAACTCAGAAAAAAATTCTAGCTGAGCATCATGGTGCACACCTTTAACCTCAGCGCTCAAGAGGCAGAGGTAGGAGTGCCCTGAGTTTGAGACCAGCCTGGGCTAGAGGGAGATCCTCCTCTTGTCTCCCCACTGCAGCATCGACAGCAAGGCCCCAGCTCACCTGCTAGGATCCTGTGCCATCCCTGTCCGTCTCCTTAGCTCAAGGACTAATGGCCAACAGTTACCATGCTGGTCACATGTTAGTTGAGTTCCTTGTGTTTCACTGATGTATCTATCCTAAAAATATATGCTCATGATGAGTTCAAACAGCCATGCCACAATTGCACCAGCAGGTACAACTTGCCTGGCATGATCATTGGATAGCACACAGCTTCCATAATTGAGCAGGGCTGTGAGTGACAATTCTTCCCCAGCAGCCTGAATAGTACTTTCCCACACTAGGAAAAGCAACCAATAGGGAAGGGGGCTTCCAACTCAGTCCCAGCCTGGTATCTCCATGTCCTGAAGCCCAAGTGTAAGGTGTCTTCAGCAGTAGGCTCTTACCAAGTCGTCCTGGCACGTACACAACAGCAGAGGTTTGTGGTGCTTGGGAGACCTTGCTGGCCAATGGCTTGTAGGGAGGAAGCCCACCCCTCAACAACCTTAGGGCTTCTGGGAATGCTTTTTTCCTTACACAGGGTATCTCTTTTAAACTTTGTTGTTTTTTTTCCCCCAGGCTTTTTTCCCTCGAGGTAGGGTCTCACTCTAGCCCAGGTTGACCTGGAACTCACTCTATAGTCCCAGGTTGGCCTTGAATTCATAGCAATCCTACCTCTACCTCCCACGTGCTGGGATTAAAGGTGTGCGCCACCACACCCAGCTTGAAACTCAAAATATATTTATTCATTTATTTGAGAGAGACAGAGAGTGAGTATGGGCGTGACAGGGCCTCCTGCCGCTGTAAATGAACTCCAGATGTATATTGTGGGTACTGGGGACTTAAACTCAGGCCATCAGGTTTTATAAGTAAGCACCTTTAACTGCTAAGGCCTGTAATGAATTAAAGAGGGTGAAGGCCCATCACAGTCCATTCCAAGTAAGTGCCAATTGGTCTTGGAATTCAGTAACTAAGGGGGTATTAAAAACATCAACAGGCCGGGCGTGGTGGCGCTTTTAATCCCAGTACTCAGGAGGCAGAGGTAGGAGGATCGCTGTGAGTTCAAGGCCACCCTGAGACTACATAGTGAATTCCAGGTCAGCCTGGACTAGAGTGAGACCCTACCTCAAAAAAACAACAAAAAAAAAATCAACAATGTCAAGCGTGGTGGTACATACCTTTAATCCCAGCACTGAGGAGGCAGAGGTAGGAGGATCGCAGTGAGTTTGAGACCACCCTGAGACTACATAGTGAACTTCAGGTCAGCCTGGGCTAGAGTGAAACCCTACCTTGAAAAACCAAAAAAAAAAAAAAAAAATCAGGAAGGTCCAGTACATTATGACAAGATCTCATCACTGTATCAGTTGTTTTATCAGGAAGGCAGTGTGGATGGGGAACACTACCCCATCTAGCGCTTCACAACCCCAGCCATTCTCCGTGAGCGCTGCTGGAGGTCAGAGCATGTCTCCCTGCCCTCAGCCTCACTGGGGCCAATGGGAGCCAAGCCGTACTCTCACTTTCTTTTTTTTTTTTTTTT
>PVHP010025972.1:0-25000 GCA_004024765.1 Zapus hudsonius
TCTATTTTTAGTAGCCTCCCTGTCAGACGTTCGCATAGTGCATCTTTTCTTGGTAGGCCAAGAGTATGGGATCCGGTGCATATTGCCCTAAATCCTCATTTCCAATCAAGGGTTCCCCCTCACTGAGTGGAATATTTGGATGAATTTAATGGCTGTTGATTGTCTCCCCCAGGCCCAGGCTCCTTCATTGCACAATTGCTCCTTTCTTGGTTTGTTGTTCTCTCCCAGTAGGAACTGTATCCAGCCGATTCATGGCCGCAGAATATGTTTCATGCCAATGGTCTGTTTACATGGTTATCGCCAATCAGCTTCCCCTGGCAGCTTGTGCAGTGCCCTCCAGCCCTTCACTAACTGCCATCTGGGGGTTGATTACCATTTCAGACCTCGCTGGGACTCTCAATGAAGGTCGATGGCATTCTGTGGTTTCTTCAGCAACAGGATTTTGTCTCAGGCCTGGGGAGGGCGTTCAAGAGCCTTGACAGAATTCTGTCTTGTTTTTGGAACCTCATGGGTCACTTTGGTCAACAGCTCAGTGAGGGAAAGGACTGGTGACTGGGACCCGGGGCTCTCAGACTGCTCAATTATTTACAGAATTAGACATTCTCCCCTGCTACTCATGACCCCTCTTGCCAGTTGACACCCACTATTTACTCTTTAGGTTACAGTATGCTCATGAGGATTTTATGTTTTTGAACCTAATTTGGATAGGCCTCCTGCTTAAGCCATTCCCCTCCCCCCTTCCCTTACCCCTCATTCATAACATCTCACTTCTTTCTATTAGTCTGCATAAAGAAAACAGTTATCCTGGTTATGGACCACATATGAGGGAGCGTATGCCGCGTTCAAATCTCTGTTCTTTTGAGTGTTCGCTTAGTAAGATCTACTCAAAGTCAGATCATTTTTTCCTAAATTTCGATGTCATTTTTCCTTTCAGCTGAGTAGAGTTCCATCGTATAAATATACCACAATTTCGCTGTCCATTCCTCCATGGATGGGCATTTGGGTTGATTCCAGTTCTTGGCTGTTATGAATTGAGCTGATATAAATATAGTTGTACAAAATTTTCTGCATCGAGATGTGGCGTCTTGCGGGTAGATGCCTAGTAGAGGGATAGCTGGTTCCATTGGTAGTTCTATATCCATTCTATCTAGAAGTCTCCACACTGCTTTCCATAATGGTTGAACAAGTTTGCAATCCCACCAGCAGTGAATGAGGGTTCCTTTTTCCCCCACATCCTCCCCAGCAATGATTGTCGTTGGTTTTCTTTATGATTGCCATTGTGACAGGGGTAAGATGGCATCTCATTGTGGATTTGATTTGCATTTCCCTGATGCTTAAGGATGCTGAGCACTTTCTTAAATGCGTCAAGGCCATTTGTGTTTCCTCCTCCGTGAATTCTCTGTTGAGATCAGTACCCCATTTTGTGAGGGGGCATTTTGGGTTTTGTTAATAATTTTTTTGAGTTTTCTTTAGGTTTTTGAAATTAGGCCTCTGTCAGAGTTGTGGCTGGCGAAAATCATTTCCCAATTTGAAGGGGTTCTATTGGCTCTGAGTGTGGTGTGTTTGTCTGTACAGAAGCTTCTGAGCCTGAACAGGTCCGATTGGTTAAGTGTTTGCCGTATTTCCTGGGCTGCTGGAGATTTGCTCAGGAAATTTTTTACCACTCCTATTTCATGCAGAGTTCCTCCTATTTTTTCTTCCAGGGTGTTCAGGGTTACCGGGTTTATATTAATATCTCTGATCCATTTGGAGTTGATTTTTGTGCATGGTGAAAGGAGTGGGTCTAATTTCATTTTTTTAACACGTGTTTATCCAATTCCTCCAGCACCATTTGTTGAAGATGCTATCTTTGGCCCAGCGTACATTGTTGGCCCCCTTTTCAAAGACCAGATAACTGAAGTTACTTCCATTTAAAGCTGGGTCTTCAATTCTGTTCCATTGATCTGTCTTTCTGTTTTTAAGCCATTACCATGCTGTTTTCATTACTATGGCTTTGTAATATGTTTTGAAGTCAGGCATGGTGATGCCTCCTGAGTAGGATTTGTTACTTAGAATGGTTTTGGCTATCAGAGGTCTTATGACTTTCCAAATAAATTTAGAGATTATTTTTTCTATGTCTGTGAAGAAAGAGGTTGGGATTTTTATCGGAATAGCATTGAATCTGTAAATCGCTTTTGTCAGGATTGCCATTTTTACTATATTGTTTCTCCCTATCCATGAGCATGCAATATCATTCCATCTTCTCACATCCTCCTCTATTTCCTTCTTAAGTGTTTCAATATTTTCCTTATATAAGTCCTTTACAACCTTGGTTAGTGATATTCCAAGGTCTTTGATTTTCTTAGAGACTATAGAAAATAGGACAGTCTCTCTGATGTCTTTTTCTGTCTGCTTGCCTTCTGCGTAGAGAAAGGCTACTGATTTTTGTGTGTTAATTTTGTATCCTGCCACATTGCTGAAGGCATTAATAACCTTTAAGAGGTTACTGATACTATTCTTTGGGTCTGATATATAAAGGATCATGTCATTTGCAAAGAGAGATAGTTTAATTTCTTCCTTTCCAATTTTTATTCCTTTTATGTCCTTCTCTTGTCTTATTGCTTGGGCTAGAACTTCAAGCACTATTTTAAAGAGCAGTGGTGAGAGTGGGCAGCCTTGTCTTGTTCCTGAATTGAGTGGGAAATCCTTGAGTCGTTCCCCATTGAGAATGATCTGTGCTTTAGGAGATTTGTAAATTGAATTTATTAAATTGAGAGATAGGCCATCTATTCCTATTCTTTCGTGAGCTTTGAACATGAAGAGGTGTTTTATAGGTGAGTTAAGTCCATTTATATTCAGTGATATAACTGTGAGGTTTGCTTTGAGCCCTGCCATGATGAAGGGATAATGAAGGTTTTGTTGTGCTATTGTTATTAGCACAGTGACTGTGATTGTCGTGTCTGATCTCTGTTACTTTTCTGAGGAAGATTTCTTGTTTTTCTGTATGGGATATCTCTTGCAGGAACTTCTGAAATTGTGGCTTTGTTTTGAAATAGTCGTAGAGCTGTTTTACTTCATGGAACATTTTCACTTCTCCATCTATCAGGAGGGATAACTTTGCTGGGTAGCATAGTCTAGTTTGAAAGCCAAACATCTTTAGGGCCTGAAAAGCATTATTCAAGCCTTTCTGGCTTTCATGGTTTCCAGTGAGAAGTCTGAGGTAAGTCTGATGGCTTTTCCCTTGTAAGTTACTGTCTGCTTTACTCTAGCAGCTTTGAGTATTTTCTCTTTGCTTTCTATGTTAGGCATCTTAATTAAAATGTGTCTTGGAGAATTTCTCTTCATGTCAAGTCTGTTTGGGGTCCTCCGGGCCCCTTGAAAGTTGAGTGGACCTTCTCTTGTTAGATAGGGAAAGTTTTCTTGCATAATTCTGTTGAAGATATTTCCTATACCCTTAACCTGGGCTTCTTCTCCCCCTGGGATCCCCATGATTCTAATATTGGTCCTCTTTATTGTATCCCATAGATCCCTCAAATTATGCTCGCTTGATTTCTTGAATTTATTGAAACCTATGACATCCTTATTAATTCCTTCTGATTTGTCTTCTTCTTCTGAAAGTCTGTCCTCCAGATTATCAACCCTGGGACTGAATGATTCAAGGGAGGTTTTTAGTATTTCTTTTTCATTATTGGTTTCTGCTATAATTTTATTTATGGCTTCCAATTCTTTGGTGAGATCCAATTTCCAATCTATTTTTGTTTTTGCTTGGGATTCCTGATAATCATTTTTAAGTTTTCTTAAGTCCTCATCAAATTTAATTAATCGATTGTCCAGCTCTTCTCTGAGTTGATTAATATTTAATTCACTTAATGTATTTCTGAATTTGTTCCTATTTCTCTCCATCAAATTCAGTCTGGAGTCTATGCTTGAGTAAGAATGCTTCATCTCATTCATGTCTTTTCTCATAATTTCCATATCAGCCCTTAGCTGCATCATATTTGCATTGCTGTTGTGGTCAGGAGTCATATTATTCTCTCTCTGCAATTGTGTATGAGCTACTTCCACTTCCTTGCCATTTTCGTGTTCCATAATTGGACTAGGGGCCCTGGTTTGGGAAGTTACGTTTTTCCTTTGGTTTCTGCCCATGCCCAGATAGGGAAGTGGGACTCAGGTACCCTGAGGAGTGCTATTCAGTCTGCTTTACTTCCTGGCAGTAGTGCGTGATCCCTGGTACTCACGGATAGCTCCTGTGCCCTCCTGGGATGTACCTGTCTGATGAACCGGCCTCTGCCAAGGTCCCCAGGTATCTGCCTGTTGACTGGCCCCGGAACCAAGCTAGGGCTTGCATCTGCCTGTGTATGGGGGGGAGGTCGTGGAGAGGATTAAGTCTGACGACTGGGTGCTCCCGTGGGGGAAGCCACTCAATTGGTGCCAAGGACGTGGAACCTGAAGCGAGGGTACAAAGGCGGGAGCTTATGGTGCACAGGGCCCTGCCGTGCTCCCCCGCAGAGCCTAGAGTATCTGGGGAACCCCACAGTGGTCCTGAAGCTGAGGAGATGCTGGGAGGGCCTTGACCCAGGGCCTGGATCCCAGTCAGGGAACCAAACCTCCGTGTAGAGACAACTCCTCCCCTCTCAGAACGTCGAGAGGACCACCTCTGAGGACCAGGTGTTCCCGTGGGGGAAGCCACTCAATTGGCACCAAGGACCAGGAACCCACCATGAGGGGACAAAGGCGGAGCCTGAGGTGCACAGGACCCAGCTGTTTGCTCCCCTGCAGAGCCAAGAGCAGCTGGGGAACCCCACAGTAGTCCCGAAGCTGAGTAGAGGCTGGGCGGGCCCCTACCCGGGGCCTGGATCCCAGTCAAGCAACTAAACCTCCATGGAGAGACAAAACCTCCCCTCTCAGATTGTGGAGAGGACCACGTCTGAGGACCGGGTGCTTCCCCGGGGAAAGCCACTCAATTGGGGCCAAGGACCTGGAACCGCAGCGAGGGGACAAAGGCGTGAGCCCTGGGTGCACAAGGCCCAGCCAGCTCTGTGCTCCCCTGCAGAGCTGAGAGCAGCTGGGGAACCCTGCTGTGGTCCTGAAGCTAAAGCCGAGGAGAGGCCATGACCCGGGGCCTGGATCCCAGTCCGGCAATGAAACCTCCGTGGAGAGACAGCTCCTCCCCTCTAAGACGGCACCCTTCCAAATCAGCCTCCGCCAAAATTCCCAGGTATCTGCCTCAGGTCTGGCCCCGGAACTTAGCTAGGTTAGTCTGCCCAAGGCTCCTGTCTGCCTGTGCATGTGTGTGGGGGGGTCGTGGAGATAAGCACTTCCGAGGATCATGTGCTCCCACGAGGGGAAGCCACTCAATTGGCAGGGCTCGGAACCCTCTGCGAGGAGATAATGGTGGGAGCTAGTGGGGGGGGAGGGCTCGGCCCTCTGCTCCACAGGGGAGCAGAGAGCTGCTGGTGAACCCCGTCTGCTCAGGCCCAGGGGTTGGGGAGGGAGGGAGGGCCTGAACTCAGGTCCGGCCGGTGTCCAAAGCCTGGATACCAGCTGAAGAGATCAAACCTTTCCGGAGAGTCCTGTCGATGCTGTTACTTGTCCACCATCTTGCTCCACCCCCCAGTTTTATTGCATTTTAATAGGAAGTTCCTGGAAATAAAAGTAGTTCATCTTGAACAGAGAGAATTGAGCAGTGTGATAGACTATGGGATTTCATGCTGGGCCAATTGGAAAGATATTGTGAACAGAAAGGTCCAATGCCATCATTCCATATTCCATCTCTATAGACAATAATCATCAGCGTTGTCAGAAATGCATTTATTCAGTCCCACAAGGTGGTAGGGCCCAGAGAACTTTTACAACTTCAATAAATTCCCTGTTATAAAAGCCAGTAATATGTCTATGATGAAATTTACTGTTTTTTAAAAAGAAATTCTTTCTTTATTTATTTATTTCCAAGCAGAGAGAGACAGACAGAATGAATAAGCACACCAAGGTCTAGAGCCGCTGTGAACGAACTCCAGATGCATACACCACTTTGTGCATCTGGCTTTATATCATTAGGTTTTGCAGGCAAGCACCTTAACCACTGAGCCATCTCTCCAGCCCACAATTAACTGCTTTAAACCCATTCTATTGAAGGAACTTAGAGACTGATACAGATGGCCCACGGAGGAGGATATCCATCTGACTGGGGATGGGGAAGGGGGGCAACGGGGAATTGGGGATAACAACTCATGGTTGGCCCACTAAACGATGTAACTCATTATGGACAATAAAGAAAAAAGAAAAAGAAAAAGAAACAATTTTTTCATAGTGTGAATTTCCTTCACATCCAGAAGGCTTCTGTTGCTTCCATTCATGGAGTTTCATGATAGTGGAAAGTACAGACAGGTCATGGTCATGCCATCAAGCCTGCCATCTCCTGGTGATCATTGGCAGACAGAGTCTTCAGGTGTGTGGGATTCATTAGCTTGCATTCAGTCTTTTGGAAGCAATGATACAGGAGCATCTCCATGTTGGCAGCCAGAGGGTCCTGGATGGTGCCCACATCTCCACCAGGACCCATTAATGTGTCTAGGGGAAAAGATTTATGCCATATCCCAAGGACTGGTCCATCAAGCCCACTGAGGCTGACCCCCAGTGGTTTGGGAATAGGGAGGAGGGAAGTGGAGGTATCATCACAAGACTTGCTCACACAATGTTTCTAATTATTGACAATAAATATGAAAAAAAATGATTTACTTTGCTTTTGCTTTGTACCTCAGGCATTGTCCTCATCGACTCCTGAAAAACTGGTTTCCATCCTCAATATGATAATGTAGGAAAATAGCCCAAACTGTGCCTCATGATTGCTGTGAGATTTCAGGGCTTCTGCTTACACGGGCACTGTCTCCAGTGCTTATTTACATGGTGAGAATGGTGCTCTTTATCCCAAGACATCCCACAAGCTCACATACATTAGTTTTCAAATCTGTTTTCACAGCCAGGAAGCTTAAATGCCCTGATATTTCACTGAATGCATATGTTCAGGGGGGAGAGTCTGCCATTGGGAACACAGCTTCATTTCTCTCTTCCCTGATTCAGACTTACTTCTTTCTGTCTTCTTCCTGAAGACTTTTTGAGGGCTAATCTTAGGTCAGCATTGTTAACCACCAAGTGTCCTTTGCTCTTCCCTTAAATAAGCATATTTCTAAACATTTCTGATGTGGGACTTTTAAAATGAGGTGCAGTTACCTGCTTACTTTTATGCATTCTTTGTGAGTCTGGACTCCGTGCCTGTAGGCGTCATCTCGGCCCTTTCAAGCACTGGACTCCACCCTCAGATGTTCACTGAATCCCTTGCTGATAAATATACTGATAAGGACATGCATTAGGGCCAGTGATGGTTCAGCTGGACCTTGGTTCTCATTTCAGAGACAATGATCAGTTCAGTTCATTGTTGAGAACTCATCACTGCAGACTCATATGCACACACACACGTACACACACACACACACATGCACAACAGACATGATTTGTGTATGCATACAATCATCTGAGCAAAGTCTCATGAATACATAAATTGAGACTTTGTATTACTAATTACCTTTTTAAAATAGTAGTATCTTGGAGATGCACATAGGCTTAAAGCGAGATTCTACCTTGAAAAACCAATATATCAAATGTGTGTGTGTGTGTGTGTGTGTGTGTGTGTGTGTGTGAATTATAGAGCTCAGATTTGGAGGCAGATCTTGATGTAAGCATCCAGTTATCCTAATAATTTTTAGTCATTTAGCAAAAATTCCATAGTAACTTTCTGATATTTCCCCAATTATATAATTTATTGTTTTACAGTATTTCAATATCATACTTATAACAAAATATATAAAAATAAATGAGTTGATTTTTTTCTGGAAATATTTAAATGAACTATTTTCTAAAACAAAGTGTATATTATTTAAATCTATGAAATATTGATATACGTAAAGATTATTGAAAATATCCTGCTAAATTATTGAAAGTATCCTTTTAAATATTCTTTGATTGTTCTGGGAGGGGAAATGCATTTTAATATAGTTAAAGAGAAACTGAAGATTTCATGTTAATTTTTGACAATACTGAAGAGTCATACCAGTTTAGCTTGAGTTTGAATTGCGCCTCCTTTTCTCAAGTATTATGATATATACCAACCACTCATGTTGACCTTACAGGCCACCATAGATTCTGTTATCTCCATTTTTCAAAGCAGGTAAGTGGAGGTCCAGTGCAGCAGAGATACCTGGTGGTATAAAAGCTATGACGTGGGTCATAAGTTTTTTCTTTTGGAAAAGTCGTTCATCCAGGCTGAGTGAGGAAGGGACCTTCTAACAGAAGTAGTAGTGTCAAATTAAAACTCGTGTTTTGAGGTGAATTTTAGGGTAGCGGATGCTCCCACACACATAGTCCTCCTGTCCTTTCCTGTGTAAAGAATATTGCAGACAGCTGTGACCATTTTTGTCCAGTGAGGCTTTGTGCACACTTGGCCCCTTGTTTGGGAAGACAAATGAGCTCGCTTCAGGGTTGGGTCTATAGGCAGATGACTGAAGTTCAGGAACTGTTTATATGCATCCAGCGGAGTGTTTCAGACTGCACATTTCTGCATGAGTGGCCTCGGAGGGAGTGGATGAATGGGAACAGAAGGATTGTTTATGGAGAAGAAATGAAAGGGATTCGTTTCTATGGAGGCCAGGCGGGTGACCTAGATTCCCTTACTGTGATGCAGACATAGATGGACACTTTTAAAAGAGAGAAATAAAAGCTTGGCTAGAGGGCCCCGCTTTAGTTTCCAGGCAATTCATATCGTCTCTTTGAAGGGGCTTTCTGATCTCAAGAGAGGCTTTTGTATAATATTTGTTTGGGGACTGGGCTCATAGATGCTCTGAGAATCACAGAAAGCACCCCAGCATTGATTACTGTGCATGCCTCTGGCCGCAGCAGGCTGGTCCTTGGACCTTTGACTTTAAATAAGCAAACATGAAATCTTCAAGACTCCCTTGTGACCATCAGGTTACAGAGCACTTATCAGAGAAACTCTTCATCTTCCTCTGAAATTAAAAAAAAAAAAAAAAACGTGCATCTTCCAAAACAAAACAAACTAGAAAAGGCTCAATTCTACATGATTTCCCTTTTATAAGATGAAGACCAGTGAATGTTAGAAAGTGTAGTGGGATTACAATAGAAAAAAATATGATTATCAAGGTGTTGAATGTGCTGTGTGTGTGTGTGTGTGTGTGTGTGTGTGTGTGTGTGTGTGTGTGTGTGTTTTCCTATCTACCACAGATGGAAACTTCTAATTTGAGGGAGTTTCTCAGCACCACATATGCTTTGGGAAACAGTTCTTATGGTTGATCAGTACTTCTTCCTGAATCCAGCTATTGTGAAATAAATGACTTGTCTATCTGTAGTTACAAGTCAGCAGTGTATTTATTACGAGACCCCAGTGAGGTTCTTTGGCTTTTAGTGATGGATCTATTTGCACATTGCACAATGTAATGGACAAAGGGAATTCATCAGTTCCCAACTGAGAAGACCCCATGGTTTTGGACAGGCTGTGGTATGTTCAGTAGGCAACAGCACACAGGACACACATAGATGTCAGTAAAAGCTGATGCCCAGCCTTGAGCTTCAGGCCCAGAGAACCATCTGACCACAACCTTCATTCTGTAATGCATGGACATGCAAAGTCAGTATTTCCTGCCTTCCCTCTCTCTCTCAAAAAAAAAAAAAAAAAGGGGGGTCATAACTGTCTCTCCAGCTGAAAATGTCACAAATCTGAAGGTGTAATCATAATTTTGTGGCCAAGAAGCAATGATCAAATTCAATATCATAAGTATTTCCTTGTGCTTTTTCAAGGTTTTCTTCTCCAATTGAGTTTTTCCATCCATTTTGGGTAATTTTCTTGTACAGTTCATGAGTCCAACTTCCTGCTCTTGTATATGCACAGACAGTGTTAACAGAACCATGTGTCTCTTCCCAATGACTGGTCTGGGCACCTGTGTTGAAAATCTTTTGAGCATATATTCCATGTTTATTTCTAGACTCTGCTAAACAATTGCTCTGTATGTCTGGTTTTTTTTTTACATGTAATAAGCTTTAAAATTAAAAAGTATAAGACTTCAAACTTCATTCTTTCTTCAAATTGTTTTGGCTATTTGTATTCTCTAAGATTCTGCATGATTGTGTGGATGGGTATTTTTATTTTTATTCTTTCAGACGGGTGTTTTGGATTCCTGCAGAAAACAAATGGATTTTTAAGGATTGAATGAAATATGTCACATATTTAATTTCCTATAATTACTTTTCTTAGGCTTAGTATCTTAGTAATATGGGATCTTCCAACTGCTGAGATCACAATATCTTTTCATCTATTTCTGGTTTCTTTTATTTCTCTGCAATATTGTACAGTTTTCAATGTTTTGATTTTAATGTTACTGATTCGGAATTGGTTTTCCTTTCAGTTTGTTCATTGTTAATAACCAGAAACTTTTCCCTGTTGATTTTGTACTTTGGAACTTAGCTGAATGTATTACTCTTGTGTGTGTATGGATTCATGGTTTGGATTCTTCTATATGTGGCATCATGTTTTCTGTGAAAAGACCAAATTTATTTTACTGATTTCCAATTGAAATGTCTTCTGTTTGCTTGTCTTACCTGTTTAATTTGGACAGGACTCCCAGCATGAGAAAAATGGTTTAAGCAGACACCATTTTCTAAAACTTCATTTTATTTATTTATTTATTTATTTATGGAAAAAATATTGAGTCCTTTACCATGATGAGATCAGTATGGGATTATTATTATTTTTTTTTTGGTCTGGATGGGAAGGACTGTATACATTTGTCGCATGGATTACTCTCATAGTAACATTTCTAGGGCAGCTCATGTAAGCTCATAGAGTTCTCCTGAGGAAAGGCCTGTATTTATCTGAGGCACGTTCCTTACCCTCACTATACTTTGCCTGAACAACATATTTGATTCACTAAGTAAGTTATTTAGAAAATTCTTCTTTAATGAAATTTAATCATTAATCCTGGCTTCCTGTTGAGCATGTGTGAATGAAAACAATCTTCTTGGCTTTTCTGTTGAGCATGTGTGGATGAGAACAATTCTGGCTTTTCTAAGTTAGGTATGTATGAATAGTAACAATCATGTCTTTTTCACTGAGCATGTGTGAATGATACATTGTCTTGTATTTTTCAAAAGATGCCTACAAAACCCAGTTGAGGATCAACAATGAGTCAGCTTATTTGGACATCTTGGACACTGCTGGCCAGGTAGAACATGACCCTAATCAACCTCACCCATCTCAGATCATTTATTTTACATTCTGTACATGGCTTACAAAGTAGATTAATTTAATTCTTCAAGCACCAGAAAAATTTATATGAAGATGAATTGACATGAAAAGGTGACTCATTAGCAACCAGAATATTTAAAATATCAATATCATAAAAACAAAACTGTGTATAGATGTTATATTAACAATGAATTTTTTAAATTATGAGAACAGCTGATTGTTTTCCTAAGATCTATAAAACTATTATATCATGTATCCCAATATGACACTGAATTGATTACAGAAGTATAGATTTATATCAAGAAGAGAGGTATGGTGCTGTAGAGATGGTTAGCCGAAAAAATTGCTTGCTGGGTGTAGGAGTTAGCTTCATCATTGCTGAAAAATATCCCAGACCAGAAGTAGTTTATGGGAAGAAAGGCTTTATCTTACAGACTTGAGGGAAAGTTTGATCATGGCAGGGGAAACTTGGTAAAGCAGGCATCCAGGGCATTACATCTTGTCAAAATGGTAGAAAGAAATCACCTGACTGAGCTAGCTCTGAATACCCAGTGAGTTCAACTAATAAACCTCAAGTTCCATCCCCAGTAACACACATCCTCCAGCAAGGATCCACAACCTTCCCAAATTGCCACCAGCTGGGGACCAAGTAATCAAAATACATGGCGTTATAGGGGACATTTCATGCAAACCAACACACATTGCCATTTTATTTAGATACTCAGAACCCACACAGAAGCTGGAAGCTTGTGGACTTCTGTAGGCCAAGTGCACCTACTGTGAGAAGGGAGGATGTCATAGTAGAATTTTCAGGAAAGTTGTGAAAGGATCAGTAAGCAAAGAGAAAACCTGCCTCAGAGAAGACGGTGATGACCAACCATTACTTACCCTCTGACCTCCTTACATGTCTGTGGCACATATTCTATCTATAAATAAATAAACATTCAATTTATAAACATGTTAATTATACCAAGGCTAGGGATGTGTTTCAATAGAATAAGTGACATAATCAAATTGATCTAATATAGTCTTGCAATACATTAGTTTGCAAGCCTGAGGGAAAGGAAGAGGAAGATGAGAAGGAGGAGGCATCAGACTGATTTATCATGGTTTTATTGTCTATACTCATGGAAACTGTCAATAAAAAGTTTTTTAAAAGAAAAATTAAAAAGAGATACATAAAATTAGCCTACTCCACAATAATTATAAGAAAAAAATGTGAGGAAATTTATCATAGTTCCCACATGTCAAATTTTTGCTGTCATTACAAAGGTGAATGCTTTATTTAACTTCATATTTTCCAAATGATGATGCTAAAAACTCATGAGATGCTAGATATAAACATATAACACAGAAAGAAAGAGAAGAAATGAAGAGTCAAAACAAGGCAAAATATCTATCCATAATATATAAACATAAATATGAACAGGGCATGCATCTCAATAAATGTAAATTGATCTCTTTGTCCTGAGATAGGCAGGTATTGTTAATGATATATAAAGTGAATAGTTTTTAAAAACAGCCTCAATTTTATTACAAAGGAATTTCAAGCTACAGAAGATTGGGAAAGCAAAGAATGAAGCAGTTTCAATGGTGGTGAAGTTCCTCTCATGTATGAAACGAGGGACTGGGTACCAAGGACCCCCCCCCCACTTCCAGGGAATCAGAAACAAGCAAACATAAAACAGCCATGTTTTATTAACATCAGCAAAAATAAATTATTCAAAAAACATTTTCAGACGTTGAAAGTGACAGTTTGTAATGAAAAAAATTAATTTAAAAATTCTAAATTATAATATTAAAGCTAAATTGTAAGACATTATAAATGCTAATTATATACAATGGGACTCTTTAATTTGCCTATCAGTAAGTGTCTGAGCAGAGAGTTCAGAAGGGCAAGAGGACTGAAAAAAATGCCTGCCTTAAATAGAGGCTCACGCAAGAGAAGAGTAGACCCTGTTTTCATATAAACGCATTATGTTGATTTTTATTGAATTCTAACTTAATTGTAAAGAATGCGGTATGTATCGGGGAGACTATTTGATGGACTTAGAACTTTATTTTATGACTTAGGATGGGATTTATTTATTTATTTATAATGTTGAAGCTAGTAATTACGTCTTTGGGGGAAAGTGGAGAATGCAATGCAGACTTCACTACCTATTATGATTTATAAGATTTCTGGATAACAATAGGAATTATTCATAGTTAAAATTCGAGGTTATACACACAGAGATTTTCCTTATGTTATTTTCCTTAAAATTTAAAGATTTTTAAAGGTTTAGGGTTGAGGATATAGCTCAGTAGTAGAGCTGGGTTTGAGTCTAACAGTGGAAAAAATATTAAAGTATGTTTTGTTTTTATGTGCATTGTGTAACATCATAAAAAATAGCACAAGTTGGAATATTGGCAGTGTATATGTCCTAGAAATAGGCAATAGATTTCTAGATTGTGAATTGCATGAAGATTATCTGAAACCTATATGTTAACAAATTCATTTATTTGGTGGGGACATTTGTAAAATGAATTTATGGGGAAACTGTTAAAGCCATTGTGGATATTTATAAAGAAAAATTATTTCAATGATAAGGAAGGACTATCTTATTTAAAGCAGACATTAAGTACATTTATTATTTTTTTTTGTAGGGGGAGTGCAACCAGAAGTTTGATTAGAAGAAAAATTGACAAGGCTAAATTTCAATTAATATAATACGGCATTTATAATTTCTGTTATCCACAGCTCCCTATCCCAAATAAAAGGCAGCTTTGAGAAAATAGCAGACTTGAATTACTGAAAACACTTAGCTAGAATAATGCTTTGTAGAAAGTGAGATCCTTAACTTATTGAGGTTTTTCTCCTCCCCACTTACCACAGGCTTAGCCATACCTTTGTTTATTCCACTATATGGTAGGTAGATGCAGTAGCCTTTGATTCAGGGCCCATGCCTACAGAGGTTCTAAGTGGATTTTCTTGTTCCCCAAGACCAGAGCATCTGCAGGTGGTCTTTGGTCCTCAGAAAATAAAGCAACAGGGAGCTTAAGTCTTGAGGGGAGTTTTCATCATGGCAAGAAAGGGAGCAGAGGCTGGGCATCAGGGCTGGGAGGAAGCAGCTCTGAGCACCCAGGGAAATAGACTAATCAACCCCAAAGTCTGCCCCTAGCAACACACCTTCTCCAGCAAGGCTTCACTTCCCAAAGGCACCAGGTTATGAGGTGTAATCATAAACATATAAGGCTGTGAGGGACATTTTATTCAAATGACCACAAGAAATTTCATAAATCTATGGACAAATTGAGACATGATGAGCAGAAATCTGATATCCTGAGATAACACAGAGGAACTGTCCAAAAGATAACACTATTAAATATGTATCAAAGTATCATCTGCAGCCCAACATTGTGAGAAGTGCATCTGGCTATGCAGGTCACGATGTGCTGGCTTCTAGACCATTATTAAGCCTGCTCACATGGGACAGCAAGCTCATTCTTTCTATATCCTCCCAGCTGATGTGGTCAGATGTCTGTTCTTGTCAGGCTTTCCCCACCATGATGAAGCTTCACCTCAAAACTGTAATGAAAATTTTTCCTCTGTAAGTTGTGTGTTTTGTCTCAGCAATGGGGATAACTGTTATATCAATAAAATGATCAGTGAATGACATGGAGTGGCTGCCCTCAGAAAGCTTCAGGTTTTGAGTAGGGGAGATTACTCACTAAAGTAATGTGACATTGTGATATACGGGCATGCCAGGACCTCCAGACATTGTAAATGAACTTGAGATACATGTAGCACTTTGTGCATCTGTCTTTACTTGGGTTCTTAGGAATTGAACCTTGTTCAGTAGGCTTTGTAGGCAGGTACCTTAACCACTGAGCAATTTCTCCAGTCCACCCCATCAGTTTCTTTTTCATTTATGACATTTAGAACCCAAACTTTCAGAATGGACACATATAGGAAAACGTTTGAATGGAAATAATCTAACAGTTTATAATCTAGGAACAAGATAAAATTATCTCAAAGCACATGATTAATCACAAAAACAGTTTATGGGTTATGGTGTGGTTCAGTTGTACAGTGTTTGTCTGGTATTCTCAAGGACCTAGATTCTATCCCCAGTATCATCAAGGGGAAAAACAGTGAGAAAGAAACAAAGACCCAAAGAAAGAAAGAAAGGGAGGAAAGAAATAAAAATCGAGCTGATCATGATGTCCTGTAAATATGAGCATTTCTATATCTAGCTAGATGCAATAACTAGGTTATAAATAATACTATTAAACTGTCAATAATATAATTATGACTTGAATTATTTACTAAGATGTAAAATGTATGAAAGTAAAAAAGTTCCCACAAGTTGGCCCTTTTTAACATATGTTCTAAAGGTAAATTTTGACTCAGAGGGAAAACTTGTGACCCTATTAACTGCAAGAGAGATAAGCAATAATCGTGCATTGAGTGTGTCTGAGCATCAACTGCAAACTTAAGCCTGTGTCTACCTGCTGCATGTATCTTACATTCTTATCATGATTAATAGAACATTAGTATGTTGGCATTGCTGAACTTTTACAGATTAAGGTAGAAAAGACAACAGAAAGACTGGAGTAAAATAAAAAGATCTTAAAGAACTTACATTAATATTTTCATGTTAAGAGAGAAATGGGAAAGCACTTGTCACATCATGGTGAGGATTGAGTTCAGATGCCAAGACCTCACATAAATGCTGGGATTGGCAGTGTGCACCTGTGGTCTTGGGTTTGGGGGGCTCTCAAGGCAAGTAGGCTAGATAATCCCGAGAATCAGAAAGGCCTGAGATATATGGAAACACTGTCTCAATAAAAAAGGTGGAGTGTGAGTGAGGAAGACACTGGATATTGATCACACACACACACACACACACACACACACACACACACACACTCTCAAATCCCACCTTGTACCTTGTCATTCTGTTGTACATTGCTTGTGTGGACATGGAAAGAATTTAGACTCAAAACTGAAGAAATATTTCATTACCTTCTTTTAATCCCACTGTCTCTTTAGTTATTTCTTATAGTGAATTTCATTATCCAACACTACTTGAAGCATCTAATTACTCACTAGGGTGATATGCAGAACATTCATATTTATATATGTATCCTGTAGAATTTTCAGTTGAATCTTGGCAGTTTTTAACACCAAATCTGCCAAATTGAAGGAAAAAAAAGCATACTTGGCATAAAGGCCTTGCATAAATGACTGCGAAGACTCTTTGAAGCATACTTTTGACAAAAACAGCCAAAAAAAAAAAAAAAACAGAATGCGATGCAATGATGTCATCCTCCGCTTTTCAGACCCTTGGCTGCCACAGAGTCTGCGCCTTTGAGTTAGGATCCTGTTCTTGTTGCCACGTGACAGAATTTTGTGCCCTTTAAGGAAATCCTGGCCAAAGCACAAACTGAATTACCAGTAAGAGCGGCCCTTAGAGAAAGTCATTGGACAATAGATAATTTTTTTATTTAGTATTCATGTAAATGACTACAATTATGAATATTAATATATGGAAGCAGTAGCTTAGGGATCACATATTGCAGGGGTTTTATAGGTTAAAATAAAGAAAATCAAATCAAATAATAAAATGAAACGGGAAGTGACTTAGCCAAGGCTACATAGCTTCTGTCTCCCCCTCCCTTTCCCCCTTCCCCTCCACCTCATTTACTATCCCTGGAACCCTGCAGGAAGGGGTCTAAAAGTCATGAGAATAGTATTGAACTATCTCTAAATAGCAGTGCTAGGAAATTGGGTATTATTTTTGGCAGTTTCAATGATACTGGGATTTAAGAATTTTCATTAGAAACTAGTATAGAATATAGAGAGAACAATGGATCAGAACAGCCAATCATGGACGATTCTGAAAAAAAAAACAAAAAAAAAAACTACTATTATCATAAGGATTTGTTTACCATTGTCCATTTTAATAAATTCCTTCATAGTATTTCACACAAAACTCTTTAGACGCTGGGAGAATTTGAAATTTTTACATGGTGTTACCTATATATATATTGGCAAACTGGGAAAATGTATCATGTAAAGATCAATATTGTGTTCTATCTGATATCTATAGAACATGATTGAAGCATCAGGAACAGTAGGCTTATTCCATAACTCTTGCAGCCCATTTCGTGAAGGAGGGTTGTACATTTAAGAGGAAGCAAATGAAAACTGGAGTGAAACATGTCACATGGCCTGCTTTCTTCACATATCTCACAGAAATGGGTGAGGATGCCTTAGACAATAATTGTTACTTTGTGAGTCACTGAAGAGCTTGGATTAAATGTGACTTAAGTACTTGCAGGGCTCAATCATGCTCGCCTTGTCAACAGTGGTTTCTTTATTAATTCCAAAATGAATTATTCCATAATTTTCACCTTGTATGTTGTCTGAGGTATGATGACAGACACAAAGAAGTCTAAAAAAATCTATCCTGCCTCTAAGAAATGTGTTAATAGAGACAAAGTGTACTGGCTACTTAAGATAAAAAATGCCAGAAAGAAAAAGAGAGAGAGAGAGAGAGAGAGAGAGAGAGAGAGAGAGAGAGAGAGAGAAAGGAAGGAAGGAAGTAAGGAAAGAAGGAAGGAAGGAAGGAAAAAAGGAAGTAAGGAAAGAAGAAAGAAAAGGAAAAGAAGGAAGGGAAGAAGGAAGGAAGAAAGGAGAAAAAAGAAAAAGAGAAATGGAAAAAGAGGAAAAGTATAGAGCCTAGGGTCTAAGATATTTTGTCATAGCAATAGAAAGTTAATAGAAACACATATAAAGGTGAGAAAAAATGTTATTTAAAAAATGACAGCTTTAGCTGGAGTGAATTACAGACCCCAAGTTATATAGATAAGGTACAGCCAAGAACCAAATGAAAACCACCACAGTCTTTACATTTTTACAAGATTCAAGTAAAGAAAGTTTAGCTCTTTGGCTTTGATTTGTGGTCTTATATTTATCTTTTTGCATGTGTGTATGTATGTATGCATGCATGTATGTAGTTTGTATGTATGCACAAATGAATGGATGATGCTTATGATCATGCTAGAGTCTTTGGCCATGGCAAATGAACTCCACACTTTTACGTCACCTTGTCCAGCTTTACATGTGTGCTGAGGAATCCTGGCCAGCGGGGTTGACAGTCATGTATCTTTAATGGCTGAGCCATCTTCCTAGTCCTATTTGTGATTTTAGAAGTGAGCCTTTTCTCATTTTATATAACTAAAGAGCTGAGCAGAGGAGACTGGCTTCATAGGTAGAAAGGGGCTGAAAACTGGAAAAGTCAGATGGAAAACACAGTGGCTAGTTCTGGGTTTCTTTTCTTACAGGGACTTGCTAATGTCATGCCCAGTAAGGGAGCTCCCTTCTCGCTGGCTTCCATGTCTATGCCTGAGTTTTGTTTTTGTTTTTGAGAACTGGTTTATTATAGAATTCAAATTGACCATGTGGTGTGACAGGCTCTGCAGAGACAGCCCCTCCCCTTGAGTGGGAGGTGTCTAGATAGAGCTACTGCCTAGGTATTAAAACTGATTGGTCAGATATGAACCAATCAGCTGTCTCTCTGATTCACCTGGGGAAAACTTAAATTAACTTCCCTAGAAGAAAGCCCTCTCTTCCCCACATGGCAGGCTGGCAAAGGGACCTCTGAATCTCCCATAGAAAGGTAAGGCCTTTCCCTACCCCAGCCAAATTGCTGGGGTGGGGGGGAGGCTCCAGATTTTTTCCCTCATGAACCTCTCCTTCTCATGATAGGAGCCCTCTGTATCTTTTCTTCTTCTGCTTGTTTAGCTGAACAACATAAGTTCTGTTAAACTCTCCACGTTTTCTCCCCACACTGGTGTCTGGAAAACTCTGTAACTCCCCATGTTCTCTTAAATAATAGTCTCCCACTATACCTTAATATCTTGTTGTCTATGATTTTAATTCTTTAACTTTGTAGACAAGAACTCGGGTACTCCTCAAATTTTGGGGTGCATTAGAATTTTGCTGGGCATTATCTAAATTCTAATCCCCAGCTCACCCCGCTACAGTGGCACAGAGCAGAAGTGACACCATCTAATTTGATCTGATCTGCTGGAGCCCAGAGTAAAAGCTCAATCCAGTTAAAAGCCACAACTTCACTACTTTGTATGCTTCTTAGCTAATGTATCAAAATTTAAATGCCAATTGGTGTCCTTTATAATATTAAGTTATTCATTAAGAGAAGAATTAGGTAATCTTTGATGCACTATCCCTGTCTGCAGTCTTGTCAGATATAGTGTAGGAACTTCTTGGTTATTGCAGCCTTTTTAACAATTGTGGAAAAAAATATGTAAATATACAAGACCTTTTGGTCAGGCATGGGATACAGGCAAAGACTCCTGTTGACTTATTAATCTTTCGTTATTATTAAGAATCTTCAGGGGCTGCAGAAATGGTTCAGTGGTTGAAAGTCCCTGCTTGTTAACCTGACAGCCTGGGGTCATTCCCCACCACCTACACATACAGCCAGACACAGAAAGTGCTGTATGCATCTGGTGCTGTCTTACATATATTTTTTGTGTGTGTATGTGCATGCAAACATGTGGAAATGAATAAATAGTTAAAATTTTTTTTCAAGCACAGACCTCATTTGCAATCCAGAAACAGAATTTTGGACCCAAATTTCTTCATTAGAAATCAATTGTGTAATTATAAGTTTTCATTATGTGTTGGGCCAGCAACCCATAAATAGCATGCTGATTTCTACTTCAGTAAACAACTAGACACAAATGGGCCAAGTGAATTAAAAAATGTATCACCCCAGAGCAATTAAATGTTTCAAAAGCAAGCAAGAAACTTCTGCTTAATAGAATTCAAAAAGGATCCTTTGTCTAGGACTTATTTTCTGATAACTGTGTTAATTCATTTGTGTGCCAGAATTCTTTGAATTCTGAATTTTTTTTGAATACTGGCAGAAATGATAATGAATAGCTCATGCAGAGACTTTTCTTAGTAATAAGGGGTCCATGTTACAATGACAGTTTGAAACTAAATGAAGAGTCTCCCCACAGGGCTAACAAGTATTTTTGGTATCACTAAGAAATCAAAAGCAAGATTCTCCTGGCAGGATTCTAAGTCACAACTTTGCACCCTGCTTTCCCCTCCGAAGCTAAACTGCTTGACTCTCAAAGGCTCTGAAGATAAACACACTTTCATCCTCTGAACAATACTTGTGTGAGCGCCTTGGCCAGTTATCTGGAATCTTCTAGCTTATTATCCAAAAACATTATTCTCTCAGCCTAAATCAATTCAAGTTTCAAATGAAAGTTAAAATAAAATCTAATGGAAATTTGAAACGCATTTTTATCAGTAATATTTTTAATGGACCCATAAACTGAGATCTTTCAAGGAGGAAAATAGTTTTAAAACCATTTAAATGGGCTTTCCCTCCCCATTATTTTTTTTAATTTTTCTTCTGCAATTCAGGAAAGCCCCATTTACAATAAAATGTAAAGTGCTATTACTTTTCTTTGCAGATAGATACCCAGCCTCAACTTCATAATCAAGTTACTGTTCTGGGAAGCTAAAAGTGCTTCCTGGTAGAAAGTTGGCTATTTCTTTGAGATTTTTTTAAGTAAAATAAGAGTCTGCTTTGACACCAGACAATGCTTTTATATCTACAATTTCATAGAAATGATGCTGAGTTTGGGAACCATAAAAAGTTGCAGGATACAGGTGAGATAATAGTTCTATCTCATGCAAAAATTATAATGAACAAAATCAAGCCAACATCATCTGACTATGCTACAAGACACAAGAATATACCCAGAAGCCATGATATCAATGCTATGTGTAAATCTATAGAATCTCACCCTTACAGCTGAAGACCCTTCTGGCCATCTCTTTTACTAGTAATGACCAATGGTACAGGGCTCATTAGGGAAGTGTGAAAATATTTCCATATAATTAGTATTCCATATATTTATTAGTACTAAAGAGCTTGCATCACCCTTCAGCTCAGACTAAGTCATTGTGGGTGCTACTGCAAAAACTGACAATAACTCAATTATTCTCAATTCTACAGCCTGTGGTTGGGTATGAAATGTCCTCCAAGGCCTCTGTTTGTGATTAAGGCTCATAGTCAATGGCCAGCTGCTGGTGCCTATGGAAGGTGGGAGGAACCATTTTGGAGAGTGTGAGTCACTGGGAATGGTTCTGAAGGTTGGCTGCTCCAGTACTATTGGGCGTTCACTACTCATTCACACTTGCTACTCCCTCCCAGCTAATGTGACGAGATGTGACACCAAGTCTATGCTCTGTCATGCTTTTCCTGTCACGATGAAGCTTCCACTCAGGACTGTAAACCGAAATAAATCCTTTCATCCCTTCAGCTGTAGAGAGCTTCTATACAGCCCTTCTAGACTTTGTGTTCATGACCATATGGTAATGATACACACTCATGAGACAATTCTCAACATCCCTCTGATATAGTGCTTAGTAAAGCAAAATCTCACAAAGGCTCAGCAGAGAGAACCCTCATGAAGATTGAATGTTCTTGGGGATCTATCACTGAAAAGGGCTTTAGACAATCTCATTAACTGGTAGAAATGGTATTCCTAGGTCTTACTGATATTGAGAAATTTTTAGAATGAAAACCCTTTGTGATGGTTAGGTTTTGTTGTCAATTTGACCTGTTTAGTCATCTTGGATGTGTCTCTGAGTATATTCACAGGTAGGTATCCCTCTCAGTAGGAAGTTTCAAGAAAGCTAGAAATAAATCTTTCCTTGCTTGGAGGGAAGTTCAGGAAGGAAATTCCAGAGATTCAGCAAGTCAACAAGTCTGGGGAAGGGTTACAAGACCCCACCCTACGGCTATATGAAGAGAAAAGAAATCTCTCTCTCCCCCTGTCTCTCTGCCTGCCTGTCTGCTGGCACTTGTCATTTATCTTTTGTAGGCAATGGAATGAAACGTCTTCAGCCTTCCAGCATGGACTGAAGAACAGTGGCTCCCCAGGAAGCCTTTCGACCTTCAGTGCTGGATTGAGACTGCTGAAGCTTCTAACCACATGGACTTTGTGGCTATTGCTTCCTTGACTCTCAGGCTTGCAGACTGCTATTGTGGGACTGCTGTGAGCTAATTCAATAAATTCCCCCTTTTTACTACAGTACATTCTGTCAGTTCTGTTCCTCTAGAGAACTCTAACTAATATACCTTTTTTCTCATTACCTGTTTGACAGGCTAACTAATGTTCACCTTTCCTTAGAACTTATGGTAAACGCACTTTGATGAAAAATTCTATTGATAGCTTCAAGAAGGCTCTGTTAGTAAGGCAATCTTCCTTGGTCTTAAGCTAGGCATTTCTACCATTGAGGCATACCAGCAATGATTCAGCTTTATCCTATAGCTGCCCTGCTTGTACCAGACTGCTGATTCTTTTTGGAAAACTAAAGCCTCCAGCAATGTTGCACACTATAAGTTAATTATGACTTTGCATTTGTTTGGTAGCTTGATCATGGAGATTAGTTTGAGTGGAGTGCAGTGCTATCCATCTGATAAACCTGTTAAAACACTAGCGATTCTCCAGTTTGGATCTTCAGTTCTGTATGCATCAGAATAAAATGTATATCTCTTGCCATGGAAACCCCAGGAAATGAATGCACTGAGGCTGGAAATTTTTCAATATGCCACAAAGCTATCTTTAGAAAGCTAGTGTTTGACGAGGACCTACAATGAAAGCTATGAAGGCCCTACCTATAGGATTTCAGAGTCATTATTAGTCATGTCATTATTAGTGTAGTTCTGAAAATTAGAAAACAGGCTTTATATATTTTGAAGTCATACAAAACGTATTTTAATCACTGTCTCAAAAGGACAGTTTGGGCTGGAGAGATGGCTCAGTCATTAATGCACTTGCCTGTCAGACCTGACAATGAGGGTTTAATTCCCCAGTGCCCACATTGAACCAGATGTACAAAGTGGTGCATGCATGCATCTGGAGTTCATTTGCAGCTGCTGGAGGTCCTAGTGTGCTCATTCTCTCTGTCTCTCTTCTCTCTATTTCTCTCTACTTACAAATAAATGTTTTTTTAAAGTTTTCTGATAAATTTTTGTATTATTATCTCTATCATTAGAAATAACATGATAAGCACCCAATTTATTTTGTAATTCTTAAAAATAACCAATTTAGTCAGAGCATTTTATTAAGAGCCTGTGACATTTTCCTGTGAGGCTGGGCCTGACA
This sequence comes from Zapus hudsonius, assembly GCA_004024765.1. Classification (NCBI taxonomy): domain Eukaryota; kingdom Metazoa; phylum Chordata; class Mammalia; order Rodentia; family Dipodidae; genus Zapus; species Zapus hudsonius. The sequence continues at coordinate 23,498 of PVHP010025972.1, forward strand.
ATGCATATGAGCAAGGCAGAGTGGTGTTCATCTCCTAGAGTTTGACTGGTACAGAGCACATATGTTAAACAAAAGCAAAAAAAAAAAAAAAAGTGAGATGTTGCCATTGTGCAAAAGATCTTTTGCCTAAAACAGAACATCAAGGGTACCAGAGACTTTGATTACAGAATCTGAGTCCAGGGAACAGACAGGAAAGTGCCTGTGGGTATTTGTAGCAGAACAGGATGGGGAGTGTTGTGTGAGTGTGAAGTGTCCCCCATAGGTCTTTGAATACTTAGTCCCCAGCTGGAGATGCTGTTTAGAGGCAGTGCAACTTTTAGAAGTTGGCCCTTGGTGGAGGAAATGGGTCCCTGTGGGTGGGCCTCCAAGTTTTATCACCCAGCCTCATATCCTGTTCTGTCTGCTTCTTGACTGAGGATGCAATGTGACCAGTCAGCCTCCTATTCCTATCACCATACCTTCCCTGCCATGATGGACAGTGTCTCCTGCAGCTACCATCCAGAGTAAACCCTTCTTTTCATAAATTGCTTCTTGTCATGTATTTGGTCACAGTTGTGACCAACATAAATAATTCACTGACTTTGCAAAACTGGAGGTGCTGTCCTATTTAGGCAGGAAAGGAGGAGGGACCTGGTGCCAAATAAGACTACACAGGCAAGGATAATCACAGTCATTTGCAGCAGTCTAAATTTTATTCCAGGAGTGATTGGACATCATTGACACAGAGTAAATAATAGTGAGGTTGTATTTTAAATGTTCACTTTGGAATGTCATAGAGAAAGTAGTGTGAGGAGATGGTCAATGTATAAAGATAACTACCAGCATTTAAAGAATCCAGGGCAAAAAATATATAGATGAAAAGAAGAAGCCTGCTCCAGACTTCCTAAAGATGTAGAAAGGCAACTTAGGCACACAGTCTAGAGTGACAAATGACCATAGTGAGTGGTCTAGTCCTGTCCTGGAATGCTAGTATAGCGCATGTTCAAATAACATGTATATGGCAGAATTATTTTGCTATATACAGTTTTGTCATGAAAGTCACATTTTATTCATATACCATGATGAAGATCTGGGTTGTTAGCTCATTGACAAGATAATACTTCTGTAGTTATCAGAACTATGTAATCCTTCTCCCAGCACCAGAAACCAGATGAATGGGCACGTCAAGTTTCTGAATGTGCATAAAAGTACCAGAAGGCTGAGTGTCTTGCCCAATGGTTTTGGATATATTTCTTAGCATAGAAAATCACCATCCTCAGCTTGGTGTAGAATAATAGATGCAATTTGCTGGAAAATGTTTTTGAAAAAAAAATAAATTTTAAAAAAGCAATTTAAAAAAAATCTACCGAACTCCTAAGTTTAGCAGTTATCAAATTACTGATCTTAAAATAATCTATAAGAAATTCATTTTTTACAGACTTTTGCCTTGCAAATGTGAGTGATTTTTGGTTCCCATATTTTTTTGGCAGAATAACGCATTCTGTTCTTGATACCTGCTCAGGA
>PVHP010025973.1:0-25046 GCA_004024765.1 Zapus hudsonius
CACACACCGATGGCCATTTTCAAAAACAAAACTGTGTTGCAAATCCAACGACCCTCTCTTTCTAGCCAATCTCCATTCCACAGAACCAGGTGGGCTACCAATTTGTTAATCCAGGGGGGATCAAAGCATTCAGGCCCCTTACTTCAAAAGTCCGCATTCTTCCTGTTGTTCCAATGCAGACCAGCTGGCCCAATCTCAAAGGCTTTCATCTCTCAAACAATTGTAGGTGAACGGGCAGCAGCTTTGACCCAAAGATCTTCTTTCTGTGCCATCTCCATCTGCTCACACCAGTCCATCTTTACGTAAAACAACCCTGCACAGATTTCCAGGACACAGGCAGGCAGAACACAGCAAGCCTCTCATGCAAACTGCTTCTGGCACAGTCCTTACCAAGTTCTTTCTCCCCCTCGTAAACCAAACCTCACAGTCCATAGTTCTCATTACATTCAGCTCTTTCAACTCTGACCAGAATGGTTCATGAAGCTGTACTCACAACACTGCAAGGCATCTCTTAGGCCGAGATTTCAAGTCCTTCCACATTCCTCCTGTAGATCACTTCCAGAAGACCAAAGCCACAATATCAGGGTTCTAGCAGCAACAGATGACCCCACGTCCTGGTACCAAAACTGTTGCAGTCAGCTTTCTAGTTGCTGCGCAGAGAGAACCCCAAGCAAAAGCGGCTTGTAGAGGAATGGGTTTATTTGGCTTAAGGACTCGAGGGGAGACTCCATCCTGGCAGGGAAAACGATGGCATGAGCAGAGGGCTGGACATCACCTCTGCCACAGCACTGTTTTTTTGTGGAGGAATGGGTTTATTTGGCTTACGGACTCGAAGGGAGACTCCATTCTGGCAGGGAAAACGATGGCATGAGCAGAGGGCTGGACATCACCTCTGCCACAGCACTGCAAACAGCGGCTGGAAGGTGTGCCAAACACTGGCAAGGGGAAGCTGGCTTACAACCCCATAAGCCCGCCCCCAACAACACAGCTTCATCGAGGTTGTAAAACCCAAACTGCCATCAGCTGAGGATCGATCTATCAGAACACATTCAATTGTTTGTGGGGACACCTGTATCAAACCATGACACTAAGTTTGGCTTATTTTGCTTGACATGATGATCTTCACTTCCATCTCTTTTCCTGAAAATGACAGTTCTTTCTTATCAGTAGCTAAAATGTGTTCCACTGTGTGTATATGTCTCATTGCCTTTATGCATCTCTTCATGGATTTCAAGGTTGATTCCAAATCATTGTAAATAGTGGCTAATGAACATCGGCATTCATGCATCTCTATTGAGTGCTACCTTTGATTCCTTTGGGCATATCTGGATCATATGACAGACAGATCTATTTTTAATTTTTTGAAGAGCCTCTATGCTATTTCCAGAGTGGTTATGCTAATTTACATTCCCATCAGCAGTGGATTCCTTATTCCCTGAATCCTCTTAACACACATTATTTTTCTGTCTTGTTTTCTTATTGCTGATTCTTCTGATGGATGAGATGCGATCTCAATAGAGTATTTATTTGAATTTCCCCAGCTACTAATGATATCATTTTTTCATGCATCTATTGGTCTTATCTACTTCATTTTTTTCTTATATGATTGTTGGATTATTTCTTCCTTTAGCATTTAATTGTTTATTTCCTTATTCTATCTCTCTGTCCACTGGATAGCTGGCATAGACTTTCTTCCATTGTGTGGGCTTAACTTTAAGAATTATTTTTCCCATAGGTATTTTTGTTTGATGCAATCCTGTTTGCCAGTTATGTTAATGATCTCCTGGATAATTGGAATCTTAGAAAGTATTTGCCTAGGTGTATGTTTTAAAGTGTGTCTGATATGCTTTCCTCCAACAGCTTCAGAATTTCTGGTCTTGCATTAAGGTCTTTGCTCAGTTTTAATTTGAGTTTTGTACAGTGTATGAGGTAGGGATCAAGTCGCAGTCTTATTTATGTGGATAGCCAGTTTTCTCAGCACTATTTGTTAGGTGTCTCCTTTTTCCAATGTATACTTTGGTTCCTTTTTCAAAACTTAGGTGATTGATGCCACATAGGTTTGTTTCTGCATCACCTGTTCTGTTCTGTTGGCCTATATGTCTTCTGTGTCTTTGTTCTAGTTAGTACCATGCTGTTCTTTTAATTTTTTATTTATTCATTTTCAAGCAGTGAGAGGGAGGGAGAGAGAGAGAGAGAGAGAGAGAGAGAGAGAGAGAGAGAGAGAGAGTGCACCAGGGCCACCACCTTGTGGGTCTGGCTTATGTGGGTCCTGGGGAATTGAACCCAGGGCCTTAGGCACTGGAGGCAAGTGCCTTAACCGCTGAGCCATCTCTCCAGCTCATGCTGGTTTTGTTACTGTGGCTCTACAGTATAATTTGAGGTTGAATATTATTTATTATACTTCACCAGTGCTTTATTCCCTCTAAACTGAGTTAGTACTTCTGGGTCTTTTATGGTTCCATATGATTTTAGGATCATTTTTCTCATTCTGTGTTAAATGCTATTGGAAATTTGATGGGGATGGCATTGCATCTGTAGATGATTTGTGGTAATTTGGACATTTTAATATTAGTTCTACTGATAAATGAACCTGAGTTGTTTTTTATCTTCTGATGTCTTCAGTTTCTTTCTTCTGTATTTCAAATTTCCATTGTAGAAGAATTTCATATCATGGATGAGGTTTTTCCTAACATATTTCATAATCACAAGAGCCTCACCTATTTTGGAAGGGACTATTGTGAAGGTGATTTCCCAGTTTCTTTCTCATCAAATTTGTAGTTTTCACGTAGAAAAGCTACTGATCTTTGCATGCTGGTTTTGTATCTCACTTTGTTGAGAGTGTTTAGCAAATCTAAGATTCTTTTGGATCTTTTGACATAGGATGTCAAATAGGGATAATTTGACCTCCCACTTTCCTATTTAATGTTTGCTTCATTTCTTTCTCTTACTTCCTGTGCTAGCTAATATTTTCAACACTGTATGGATTAAGACTAGTGAGACTGGCCCAACCACAATCATAATTTTAGATAAAATGCTTTCATCTTGTTCTGGTTAGCACAATACTGGCTAGAGCTTAAAGACATAGCCTTTATTTTGTTGAGGCATGGTCTGTCTATAGTTTCTTCAGGGCTTGTCTATCAGGAAGGGATGTTGAATCATGTCAAAGGCTTCAACTGAGCTTACATTTATGGATTTGTGTGTATCTTACCATTCTAGAATCCTGTGTGGTAGTGTGGATGTATATTTCCGTTGACTCAATTGATTTATTAAAGCTTGTAACTTGGGCCTCCAGCTGCCTTGCTGGAGGTAGTAGAAACTAGAGTCCAACTCTAATGTGTTTGGAGGTGGATCTGATTTTAAGCCCAAAATTATGCAGAACAGTCTGAGCTCTGGTGGGGGTACCTGCTGGTTGCTGCCCATTTGTGCTTATTGCTTTCAGATTTTATGAGTTGTTTGCTTATTTCTGCTTGGATGTATGGAAGCAGATTCTTCCACTATTGATAGAACTTGCATTCTGGATCCACAAGCTTGAGATAAATACTGTTCCTCCCCCAAAACTGCATCTGGTTTTGATGTTCATCCCAGCAATGTGAAGCTGACTACAACACCCTGGAAACCAACTTGATCATGATGTATGATGTTCCTAAAATATTTAATTTAGCTTCCAAGGAATTCACTCTCCCCCACTTCTCTTATTTGTGTGTGTCTTCATATGGCATTAGAGTAAGAATGAATTCATAGAATAAGTTTGATAATATTCTTTCACGTCTTAAGTGGTTTAATTCTTGGAGGAATATTGATGTGATTTCTATTTTAAAGGGCTGCTAGAATTCGGCTACGAATCCTGAGATTTTCTTTCTAGGAGATTTTTTGTTTTTGTTTCTGTCTCATTGTTCATTATATTTGTTTGATTATTTATATCATGTGGGTTCAATTTTGATGGTAATATGTATATAGAAATGTATTTATTTTAAAGCTTCTAATTTATTGGAATGTAAACTTTTAAAATATTCTCTAGTGAACCTCTGGATTTTGTTATACCTCTGGAAATAGTCCTCTCCCTGTTTTTGTGTCTTTTCTTTATTAGTTTGGGTCTTCAATTATCTTTTGGTAGGTTTTGCTAAGAGTTTGTCAACTTAGTTGGTCTTTCAAAAACCCAACTTTTGTTTTCATTGATTACTTGTCCTTTAAATTCTATTTTATCAATTTTAGGTTTGATCTTTATTATGTCTTTCCTTCTACTTAATTTACACTTGTTTGCACTTGGCTTGTTCTTGTTTTTATGGGACTTTAAGGTATATCTGGACTATATATAGAGGCTTTTCTCATATTTTCATAGCTATAAACTTTGATCTAAGGACAAGTTTCACAATATTCTATTGGTTTTGATATATTTTCATTTTCATTTATTCTGGGTAATTTTAAATTATCCATCTTTTGGGGTCAGAAAGGTGGCTCAGAGGTTAAAGACACTTGCTTACCAAGCCTGCTGGATCCTTTGCAGCAGAAAGAGGCACACACACACACACACACACACACACACACACACACACACACCCCTTCCCCATGAGGTTTTTAAGGAAGCTCTTTGTAAATGATCTTTGCCCAATTGTGTTACTGTCTTGGAATTATACATACTGACTCTTGGATTCATTTACCTAAGAGTGGCCCTTCTGATTCTTTGATCAGAGTCTAAACGAAAGAAAACTAACCGATGGATTTATTTAATCTAGGTTGAATTTGCTATTTCTGCCACTGTTTTGCCTCTTGTGTTCTTTCAGTTCTTTCTGCTGAAGCACTTATTGATATTTATTTATTTATTTATTTATTTATTTATTTTCAAGGAGAGAGGGGGCATGCCAGGGTGTCATGCCACTGCAAACAAATTCCAGAAGCTATCATTTTGTGCATCTGACTTACATGGGTACTAGGGAATTGTACCTAGGCTATCAGGCTTTGCAAGAAAGCACCTTTAACTGCTGAGACATCTCACTGGTCCCCTTATTGATATTTTTATTAAACAGTAAAAACAGCTACACATGAGTAATTTGAGTGAAGAACAAAAACTTTGACTAAAAAGTTCTTCAAATATTTGTTCTAAGGAAGGGATTTAGTGGCAGGACCTTCCTGATCCAGAACAGACAGACAATCTTCACTGATGCTATCACTCTAACCCATTTATCAATTTCAACATGTCCCTGGGTAATTTGGTAATTTTTTACTTTTAGCATCCATTGTTTTCAGTGGTAATTAACACACAAACACACACACACACACACAGAGAGAGAGAGAGAGAGAGAGAGAGAGAGAGAGAGAGAGAGAGAGAGAGAGAGAGAGTTTGGGGTCAGGAATACATCCAGGTCATTGAGGATGTATAGCTAAGGTCCTGTCAGTATGTCCAGCATTCCTTGTCAATAATGGTCATGCACTGTTCAGGAAAAAGTCTACCAAGTGAAACAGGTTACACTGTTCTAAGCAGGCTGATTCATGTTTGTAAGATTAACTTCGGGGCAAGACAAGAATTTAGCAGAAAAAGCATCCCACAGAAATGTTCTCAAAAAAGTTATTTGTAAGACCCATAAGAAATATTCTTACATTTTTTTCTCTGATTTCATTTTCAAAGTTCATTGCCACAGACCTTAATGCCTTCACTGAGACAGCAGCTCTCATGGCTGAACACCTCTTAAGGATGTAGTTGGCAGCACCTGAATTTGGAGAGACCTCATTGAGACCGTAGCCACCACTGAAGATTTCTCCACAGTATATGTTGTACTTTAGGTATAAATCTCGAAAAATATTCAACAGAATCTCTATAATAAAAAGCACAAATTACTGGTGACAGTAATCAAAGATCTAAATAATTGAAATGCATACTATATTCATGAATTAGAAGTTTAGTAAGGATGCACTGTAAAGAAGTTGGTTCTCTTTAAGTTGATGTGGATGACTGATGCATTCCTATCAATGGATATATGAGCCGTGTATATGCCTACAATTCCAGTACTACAGAGGCTGAGGAAGGGGGACTGACACAAATTCTTGGTCACCCTGGGTTAAGAAGTGATTTTCAGTCTAGCCTGGGCTACATAGAGAGACCCTGTCTCAAAAAAAAAAACCCACCAAAACTAGAAGCACAATGTCCAGCATGTTTCTCTCTATGTTTTGTTCTAAAGTTTCATACTCATATTATTTCTATTGTGAAGTAATTTTGCATGAGGTATCTAGATTCAATGTCCAATTTTTTTATGAGTGCTCCTTACTTAGTACTATTTATGTGAAAGATTCTTTGGCAAAATCACTTATTCCTTTGTAAAGTATTAATTGACTTATTAGATATATAACTTCTACATTCACCCTGTGTGTAATTTACCATTAGCATCATAATATCTTGATTCTTGATAATTCCCAAACTGAAAGTATTTCCATATGATGTGCTAGTATTTCTCACAAGGGACCTCATTGTTTGCCTAGAAATTTAGCTAGAAGCTTGTATTTTTTTATAGGCAGATAGTCCCAAAGTGCATACTAAATATTCAAAAATTTACTCTGATTCAAAAATGTCATCTGATACATGTCTGTATTTAATGAAAGGTGCATATGCATGAGACACATCACATCAGTTGTCATTGGCTACCTCTTCTGGGTAGATGCTTCATTTTCTCATAGGGTTCAGAGCACTGAGAATCAGTGTCTAGAATTCTGTCTTAGAATATAGAAGGATTAATTTTAGTTGTTTCATTTCCATTATTTTAATCTTCTAAATGAGTATCATGTAGCTATTTTTATTCAAGATTGTAGTTAAGAAGGACCAACAGACTTAATTGTCAGAGATGCAGTATTTTCTTTATCTCCTATACCTGCATGACTGTAGGGGTACAAATCTGATGGCATTGATTGTTGGTGAAAGCCATGTGACATGAGTAAATGTAGAATTAACAAACACCTCTGTGAGAGTGTGCATAGGTTGGCTGAGTTGTTCATGTCTTTGATGCATAGTGAATGAGTTTGGCAAAATAGTTGGCCTCTGTAATTGCCAGGGTTAATATATAACTGATATTTTTAATGATTACTATTCATACTTTTTTCATTCCTATTGATGTCAGCCTTCCTATGGGATCTCAGTGTTGATTGGAAATGACAGAAGTTGGCTTGGGGCAAGCCTAGACAAGGTCTTGAGGTCAAGCCTTCTAGAGTCTTTGGTCTGGAAGGGCCATGACAGAAACACATCAATGAGATATCTGCCCTATTCTTATGAAAACTTAAGTTCTGTATTTGAAAACATTTTTTTTTTGCCAAACCCAAATCTCATAATAAACCTTAAAGGTACAATGAGGAAGGAAAAATATCTTCTCCATTCTACATTTATTTCAATCAGAAAATAATGGAATATGGAAGGCATGTGCTTTGGGGAAGGTTGAAAAGGCAGGCATGAGTTATGGTGCAGGAAGAACCCAGGTAGAATTCTATCCTTTGGTGATGGTAATGTCCATTTAAACTAGGCCTCTTTCCGAATCAAACAACCAAATATTAAGTGGATATTCCAACACTTTCAGTTGACAATTCAATATTTATTTCCTGCCTAATTGTGAAATATAATTGGGTGGTGAGATGGGAATATTTAGAAGGTTGTGATCTCAAACATAAATTTTAAGAGATATAATTTAAAATAGCAAATTAGGGCTAGGCTGATGGCTCAGTAGCTAAAGATATGTCTATAAAAATACAAGTTTTAGCTAAATTTCTAGGCAAACAATGATGTTTTTTGTAAGAAATACTGACACTATAATAATAATATAATATAATATAATATAATATATTATAATATAATATAATATAATATAATAATATAATATAATAATATAATATAATATAAGCTAATATTGTCTTGCAGAACCTGAGAGTCTGGGCTTGATTCTCTGGTACCCATGTGTCATAGTCAACCACATGCAACTGGGATGAATCTTCAAACCAGGCTCAATTTGGGGGAGGAAAGTATTTATTGAAACTACAGATTGAGGGGAAGTTCCATAATAGTGAAAGAGGCTGGTCCTCTTTCACAGGTCACAGCAAAGAGAAAATCCCATCACCTACACCACACACACAGAACACGGAATAGGCAGGGGGGGGCAAAGAGAATTTCTTCTCCTTTATATCTGCTTAGGGTGGGGTCTTGCAACCCTATCCCAGACTTAATGGCTTCCTGAGTCTCTGGAATTTCCTTCCTGCATGGCCCCCACAAGAAAGGATGTTTACTTCCAGCTTCTTCGAGCTTCTTTACATCCTGCCTCTTGCTGAGAGGCTGCCTTCCTGTAAACATACTCAGAGACCTACCCAAGATAATTAAAAAGATCAAGTTGACAACAATACCTAATCATCACACCATGTAAAAGCCAGGCTATAGAGTGGCCCATGTGTCTGGTAATCACTTACAGCAGTAAAAGGCCCTGGTACACCCATTCAATCTCACTCTCTCTACTTCCTTCCCCCCCTCCTTACCACCCTCCTTCCCCCTCTCTATTTTTTGTGTGTATATGTGTGTGGTGCATACATGTGTGCATGTGATCATGCTATCCATGAAGTTTTCCCATGCTTTCACAGTTTTCTTGCTGTGCACGCAAGTCCTCCCTGCTTTCACAGTTTCCTTGAGGTACATGCAGTCCCCCTCTGCCCTGCCAGCCCCCATGCTTTTGTAGTTTTCTTGCTGCTCAATCTGTAGTGAGTTTCTTGAAACACTCTGGAGAACTGTGAATCTCCATGTGCCCTCATTTCTGTCCATAGTCAACTCTGAAACATAGTTTCTTCTACTCCTCTCTGCCTTTTTCTCCACAAATTCCTCTCTCTGGGAAAGACATCATGTGAAGGAGATAAATTTGGGAAAGTCTTTAAGGAAGTGTTAGAAATCTGCCCCAGCAGTCCTCCAATAACTCAGATGCTTTGTGAGAGCTTTGCAATCACCATCTTTTAATTTTAATCTCCATGGCAACTCTGTGACATAGGTATCCTTATCACCCATATTAGTTGGTGGAGTATTAGATGTTAATGTGTAGAAGCGCCTTACCAAACTCACATAGCTAGCAAATAGCAACTGAGTATTCACTAAAGTGTTTGTCTAGTTTGACAACCTGGGTATTTAATCACTACCCCTGTTGTGGACACCAGCATATTACGCTATTAACAATTATAGATTGAGCCTTTTGTTAGTGACAACTACCAGCATATGCATTTTGCAACTTGAATGCTGGAAGTTTATTTAGCTTATAAGTCCAAATAAGGTCATATTAATGATATGTTGATACTGGTACTTTTCAATCCCCAAGTCATCGCCTGAAATATCTAGGAATGTTTTAGTTTGGGGCAGGAGTGGTGTTTCTACTTCCATTGTTCCTTTTGTTTACTGATAGTTGAACCTTCACAGGGACTTTCCAGTTACAGTACTGGTGAGGATTATCTATGAGCCCTCTCCCTCCCTGGAGTCACAGTTCCCTAAGGTGGTTAGTTCATTTCTACAGACTGATGTAATGTTCTGAAAGGCTTTCTTTTTTTTTTCCTTATGAATGATTCCTGTGAAATTTCCCAGAGTCAATTTTTATCTCCAGCTTGCCTTTCTACCTGCCTAACTCTACTCTAACCTCCTCAGATCTACCAGCCCCTCGGTTCTATTTTTGTGTCTTTGCATCCTTGTGGCAGAAAGAGATCAATATGTCTACTGCCAGGAGCATCTTTGAAAATCCAAGGATTTAAATTTACTTGTCTAGAGGAAGGTTTTCTGCAAGTTCAAGTCCTGAAAATCATTCCAGTCCTAATGCCAACGTATACTTAGATTAAGTGAGAGGGCAGGTGAAAATGTCTTATTCACAGAATCACCTAGAACTAGACTGTTCCCAAGCAAGCTAACCAATATACCTTGTTTAAAACATCCTTAGCTGTTTTATTGCTGCTCATGACTGAACCTGATGGGGTGGCTTGGGGAAGTCAGCTAGGGAAAGGCCCAAAGAGGGAAGTAAAAGAAAGGTCACACCACCTGCTGTAGCAGAACTGGAATTCATCCTCCAATCCATGTATCCCACAGTAACAGTGCCCCCTCAGGTGTGCCTGTCTCTTCCTAAGCCTAATCCCTGAGTCCAGACCAATCAGTTGTCAGAACTCACCTGGGATGGATTCAGCTGGGATGACATGGGGTGGGGAGGGGACACCTTTGCTATCTGACATGTTAGCTTGTTTCCAAATGTTAAGTTGAAAGGCTTGCATCCTTTGGTTCCCCTTTTCATGGGGCTGTGGCTGTGTATTTCTTTAAGTTCTGGCTCTTTTCCAGTTTCCCTGAAATGCTTCTCCAGATTTCCACATGACAGGAGCTCTCTGCACTTCCTTCTCTTAATCTAAACCTTACCCTCTGGTCCATGGATTTTAATTCTTTAAATTCATAAGACAAGAACCTGGGGATACCACAAATTTTATTGGTGCATTGGAATATATTGGTGTAGTGTCAAGAAATCCTGTTATAAACCTATTCTCTGTCTTTAACCTTATATATTTATTCATGGAAGAGAAATGTATCTCAAAAGTCACTAGACTCAGACTTTTTTAAGAAATAAGAGTTTATTTGGTCCATATATAATCCATCTTGTAAAGAGAACCAGGTTTATTCTGTTTATTTTCAAAGGAAATAAAGTATAGATATGTTCAATCTAATTTAAAAGGTAAAATTTAAAAAACACATTAGATCTTCCATGATCTCCCATTAGATCTTCCATGATCTCAGGATTGCTATGTCCTTGGAGTCTTTCTATATGATCTTATTTAGCTCTATCTTTGTACCCCAAGTTTCTGTGACAAGATAAGCCTAGATGGTTCTTCAGCTTACATTTCTTTCCCTTTTCTAGTGGCCTTTGAAATGAATAAGGAATTCAAAGAGAATATCATACATCAATCCTAGGATGTGATTGCTGACATGTTTTAAGTTGTAATGCACTGCTATATAATTGGGATTTAATTGAACCCTGCATTGTTTTGTGACTACCAATACAACAGTCTTGGAATAATCTGCCCAGTAATAATAACAGTAATTAAGATCAATAGGAAAAATACATAATGCATGCCTACTATTTGTTTGATTAACTGATTTTCAGAACACAGAAGCTGCTACATTTATCAGATCAATATTTTCTTCAGTGTGTTCATATTGTAAACTGTTTTGCTCTTTTGATTTCCAGCTCTAATTTCAATTCGCACATTTTTTCAGATACTGTGAATTTTTCTAACTATATCCCTAACTTGAGTTCTTGTCATCTACAAAATCCATTATCTCCTACTCAGATAAATCCATGTGCTCCTATACTGTTTTAAATTTGATTAAATAGGTCAGTTGTAATCATGATGAGATGTCTTGTATAGCTGACCAAAAGATTATATAATGCTTTCTGAAATTGTATGTGGGATTTAATCACTATTGGTATAATATTGAATTTAAGTTACATATATATATATATATCACTCCCTCATTCAGAGCTGATTGGTACCGGCTCTGAGCTGTACAGATGCCCTAAGTAGAAAGTGGAAATCACACCAGGCATGAACTGGCACCTAGTACTACAATAAAACAAGGAAAAATAGGCAACAGATTGTTGAGAAATTATAAATCAAAGTAACTCCAGAGAGTTGTGGCCATTGTAAAGGAACGAAATATTATTAGAATAGTCACTTAGCTGCTTTTACTGAAGGCACTGAGTCTTCACTTGCGCCCTCAGGATAAAGAAAGCAGGATAAAAAGCTGGACCTGGTATCACTGCCTTCATTTTGCATCTGTCAGATGCCTGCTTACCTTTGCACAGAGGCGTGCTAATCACTCAATGACCATCTTTCTAGTATTTTGGTGATATCTAACCTATCTCCTCTTTTTCAAACCTGAAAGCACAAGGTGTTATCTCACGAGCTTTTACAACATCCTATTCCAGACCCCTGAAAAGGCACTTTAAATTCTTTAGTCATTGTCCTAACTATTGTTGAGATACTGGGATCTAGGAATAGCAGAGCCTATGATTACATTGTCCCCAAGCAGGAGCAATCATCTCATGGGAAACAGTTTATCCTCCCAAGTATAAGGACTTCTCTGGGGCTAATGCAGAGCCAGGATTGATATTGTGACAAACCAGACTGTACTTTAACCAAGACTACTAAATTATGCATACCTCTCACCCCTGCCCTGACTCTTCCTCTTTTTAAGCCCAAAGCTCATGTCCATATCCCAAAAGTTGTGCTGAAATGCTTGGTTTCTATCACTCAACATAACTGTTTTGATTAAAATCTTTTCCCTGCATTTTCATCATGAATTTTAGTTGCTTTCTTTTGGCCTCTGGTCTACGACTTTTGTTACAAAGGAAAGATTTATGGATATCCATTAGGATAACCTCCCTAGAAATATATCCTTGGAAACTAATTTGGGACAAAAAAGCCATCTAGATATTTGAGGAGGGGAATTCTAAGGAGGGCACACAGCCCACTACCAATAACAAATACACAACCAGAAAAAAGCCACAACAGAATGGAGAATTCCCAGTATCTCTTCTGTAAGGACTTCTGGCATCTGAGTTTTCTGGCCTATTCACTAGAATGATTGCCACTCACAGAATCTGAAATTCAAATGAAAATTGACAGCCTAGAATTATGGGCTAAGTCCAACAGGATAGGAATGTAAAAGGGGGCATGCCAGTTCACAAATCCAATTACTCAGCACAAAACGCTGTCTGCGTGGTGTGACAGCTGTTGGTGTTCGAATAATCTGGGTATACTAATTGACCACAAATTGGAGATTGTTCTTTGCATTTCCTGGCTGGAAAAATTGCGTAGATATCAACCTTTGGCAGATTTTTGTCTCAATTTAAGTTATCATTAGAGCATCTGAAAACAGAAGAGCCTGTTTGGCAGACACAGACATATCCATTGCTGCATTGCTGAGAAAGAAAGAGAGATGGCAGGAGGGAGTTTTTTTGTAAAAATAAAACAAATTACTGTCTTGTTTGGAGACTGTGCTATAGTTTATTAGGTTTTTCTTTCAGTCCTTGGTTTTCTTTGTTTTGTGATTAAAAATGGGAAATTAGTATTACTATATAAGAAATTTTGTGCATTTTAGATAAAGCTTAGTTTATAATGGCATGTGTCAAAACAGTAATCTAAAATATAAAATTCTGAAGCTATAAAAATTTAGACAAAATTGATATGTTGTTGGTCATGTATATCTTGTGTTTATCATGTTTTATCTGTGTTCCATAAGCAGTTTTCCCCCTTCACTTCCATTTCCTCAGAATGAGGCTAGTCATTAACTTAGACATGCCTGAAAGCGTTTTTCAGAAGGTTTTAATTAGTTGCTAGGTATAGGCAGAGCAGTACCTGGGCCAAAGAAAATACTAAGCTTGCATTTGCTACTGCCATTGCTCTTGATATTAGAAGTAAATATATGTTCTGTTTTATCTTTAGGAATTAATGACCAAGTTAATAACCGAGACCCCAGACCAGCCGATCCCATTTCTCATTGACCATCTTCAGTCTAAACAAGGGAACCGAGGACAGCTGCAAAGAACTTTGTCTGGATCTGCAGCCCTCTGGGCAGAAAGTGAAGCGGCTGGTAAATATACACATTTTTTTCAATTTGTGTGGTGTATATCTAATGTAATTTTAAAAGTCTTTTTGATTAGAGGATGATAGATCTTAATGGGTAGTTACCCAAGGTTTTCATGTATTCATGTACAACTTTAGCTAAATTCCAAATTTGGTTCTAAAAATTTTATGAATTTGAATATTTTGTAATGCATTATGCTTCAATATATGAAAATCAGAGTATTCTATTTTAATAGAAATTCTCTGGAATTGTATGAAATGATGTCATCCTGTATGAATCTGAGAAATTATTCTAAACCTATTTTTCATTTTATGAAGAGTTTGAATGGAAAGCATACAGCTCATCTTTGTGGAAAAGTAATGAGATGTCTACAAAGTTACCTTTCTTGTCTCCAAAACTGATGTTTCTCTATTTCCCCTGCCATCAATATTATCCAAGACAGCAAATTCATTTTTAGGAAGAGTTAAACATTGGAAAACCAGCCTTCCAAATTGACAGTCGCCTCATTCCCTCAATAAACAGAGGCAGAACAGTTGGGTAGACATGACATCAGCTGTCCTATGCACTGGTCTTCTGGTTTGGTATTTGCCTTCTGATATAAATCCTTTCAATGCTTGTTGAATGGGACATCATTCTTTGCCTAATTTTCATGGAATTTAACTGAATGGATTCCAACTGCTTTCATGGAATACACCACCGTGTTCCACCTCTTCACATTCAATGGTATCTCAGTAAAAGATCTTTTATTATTGTATTGTATTCTTATATTAGTACCTTCTTGGGGCACTATCTCAAAATCATACTACAGGAGGTCAAGGGAAAACTGTAGACCTCTCTGGTGTAGATATCTCCACAAACATTACTTGTATTAGACAAGAACCTTGGTCATACAAAAGAAAGAACACTATTTTTTTCTTGTCTTACTTTCTTTGCTTTATAAGTCCGATGCATCTATTGGCATGCATTTGATTTGTAGGTGCTTCTGGTACCCACCATATGAACACAGTGGAGATGGGTATCTGTGAGCTTTCTGAAGCTCATGTGCACCCATATTTTATAAATTGTCTTATCTGGAGCTGTAGTAGTATATTAAAGTATGCACTCTTTATTGGCATACATTTAGCTTCTCAGTGTCTGTGTCATAAGCTTAGCATTGCTTAGCTGTTCAGTTTCACAAGGCTGAAAATTAATGTGATGTCTGGGTAGCCTTCTCATCTGGTGTTCAGCCAGGGTTTGTTTGTTCTCGCTCCCACATGCAATTAGAGTTCATTGCCACATGGCTCTTCACCTCATGGCAGCTTGCTTCATTTAAAAGTCAGGTAATCTGCTGAAATGGCATTTATACAAAATGATCTAATCGTGACGTTGATGCTTGAACAACTCTGTCACATTTTATTGGAAAGAAGCAGGTCAAAGGTCTTCTCTTCATTCAAGGGGAGGGAGTATTCAACGGTGTAATGAGGCCCAGAGATCGTGTTTTAAAATTACCATGTTACCCTACCTGTTTTCTTGGAATTCTGAGACCCACAAGTACCTTCTGACCTTTTTGTTTTTGGAGAGGATAAAAGAGACTATTACAGCTTTCAGTTTACTGACAAATCATGCCTTTAATAAGGCAAGATGCAAACAGGAGATTAAAGTTATGAAGAGAAATGTAAGTCGAGTTCCTATAGGTAGATTCACATTCTTATGGAACGTCTTAGTTGACTGCTCTAGCATGCAGCTGAATGTGATTCCAAAGCTCTGACTGGTAACTGTTGAGGTCTCCCATGGCAGGGGGTGTTTGAAGACCAGGAGACACCCATTCCTGCCTCCACAGCCTCTGCATATTGGAATGTGTTGCTGTGCATCCAAACACCCTTTATTCCAAGAGGCTGTAGAGGAGAAAAAGTTCTTAGGTGAAAGAAACAAGAATGAGATGCATGTTGAGACTTGCAAAGGAGATGGTTGGCAATGGAGAAACAACCTTTGTTTATGTGAATGCATGGCCCAGAGAAGAGGCAATATTTTAGAGGGAAGATACAGCAGGAAGAAGAGGGAAGGCAGATAGTTCTTGGATGTGAACACAACCAAAGAGGTTTGGAAGGTGGTAAATAATGCTCTCTTTAATCTTGATTGCAATTGAGAATTATTTTGGTACAATTTCTAATTAGTTAGAAAATGTCTCAGCAGTCCAATGATATAAGCGTAACACTATGAAAACAAAGAAGATGTTATTTGTTTTCAAAGGTTATTTATCAACTCAGGACACAAGTTCTCACAGCTGTCATTTAATATTGTGAAGGAGAAAACTCCAAGTAGCCTTATTTTTTATTCACTTTTAGGAATGGAAAAGAATTCCTTTTCCTGAATGCACATGGATATTTGTCTTTACTTTTGATAGTCAAAAGTTTTGCAGAGGTATTATGTATAAATTTTTACGAACATCATTTCTTTGCAAATTGAGTTTTCTTTACTGCAATCATTTCTCTCTTTTCATTTGACATTGCCTTTCTTATTTTATCGACTCTTCTAGCGAGGTGTATTGAGTGAAGTGTGTTCTCTAGATCCAATTCAATTTTCAGCAGAATAGTGTTTCCTTTCTGGCACTGAATGCAAATTTAAATGTGATATTGCCTTTGTTTCCTGTCAGTACTTCTTTATGTTTTAATCATAGTTTGGTCAGCCTGCCTCCTCTTTGATTTTGCTTGGTTTCAGAGTCTCTATTCTCTTTTATTTGTATCGGGAAAACAAAGAGTTTCAAACATTGAATGGCTTTGAAATTGTGATTTCCTCTACACCTTGAATGCAGTATTTGTGCTTTTCATATACTTTATTAAATTTTTGCTAGAATATCTTCTCTGCTGATTAAAATTTCAATCTATAATGCTTTATTCCATTTTCGAGTTTGCCAATAGACTTTCTAGGCCATCTGTGTGCCTTCACCATGTAACTTGAAGATATGTGGATTCTTTTCAAACTTTTTGATAGTGGAAATCATAACGTTTATTGAAATTTCTAGTATCTGTCAAGTTCTATGAATCTCTGCTAAACTGATGGGTGACTTTCTTTCTCTTATGTTTATTCAATCAAAGGATTAAAATGTATATTACATTAGATTAGAATTATTAGAATTAGTATATTTGCTAGATTATTTGTTCAATATGATTTTTTGGCCAGAAGGAGAGAATAAAGATATCAACAAAATCAATATCTCATTCTTTTTGGCTCCTCTTTGTAGCTCCCCTTTTATTTTTGCAAACCAGGATTTTATTATTACATTTGATCCTATCTTTCTCTCTCTCTTAATTAATATCATTATTATGAATAATTATATACATTGTAACAAATCTTGTGATGGTGCCCCCATTTCCCTCTTCTCTGTCCCCTCCCCACTGGGGTCCCTCCTCAGTGAGCATACTGGATCTGTCCATAGGGTAGGGGGTTAAGAACTGCACCAGAAGTTGCCAGTATTTTTCCCCCTTGTGTTGTTATTAAGGGGGCAGTGTCTCTGGATATTCTCCCCCACCACGGCTCTTACATTCTTTCCGCCCCCTCTTCCACTCAGTTCCCAGAGTCATGATGGGTGAGTTTTAAGTCTGGTTTATTGTTGAGATCTTAAGTGTCTCTGGACTTCTGCTTTGGGTTGTGTTGGATATCGCTGGTATCTGACTCCATTGACCTTTCATGGATTGCTGTAATGATTGGTCTCCTGTTTATCTCCTCACTTTCTCCTAGGTTTCATTTGGGCCCTGTGTGAAGGTCAGGAGTGGTTTGTCTCCTGCCAGGATGTCAGCCATCATCCAATGTCTTGTTGGTGGAATTGAGTTGTCCCCAGCTCTCTCACTGCCTTCTGAAAAGTACAAACAGAATCTCCTTCAGAGAGTGAGATCAATATAGGTTAAATGAAACAAACATTTCTTTTTTTTTCTTTTTTCCTTTTTTTTTTTTTTTTGCAAGATTCTAATGGGTGTAGCCTCTCTGTAGCTCTCAGTGGGAATTTCCCCTTGGAGCCCAGGTTTTGTCCCCATAAGATTTTGCCATGGATCCCAGTTCCATTTAAGGGTTCCTTGTCACTGAGTGGATTTCTTGGCCAATTCAGAAGCTGTTGAATACCCCCTTCCCCAGGTTTTGGTGCCTCTATTGCACCAGTGATCATTTCTTGGCTCAGCTTGCTGACCTGTCCTAGAAGCAGTGTGTTCAGCCTTCTCATGCCAACAGTCTGCATTGTATATCAGTGGTCTCTGCTTTCTCCAAATATCATTGACCAGTTTCCCCTGGCAGCTCATGCCACACCTTCCAGTGCTACACATGCTACCATCTGGGAGCTGGTTGCCATTCTGGATCTAGCAGGATCTTTTGGTGATGTTTGACAACACTCTGTGATTTATTCAGCAATAGGGTCTTACCTTAGGCCTGGGGCAGGTATTCAAGAGCTTTGACAGAAGCCTGTCTCATTTTGGGGACCTTGTGGGTCTCTTTGATCAACAGCTCAGTGTGGGAAGGAAATAATAACTGGGACAGGGAGTTGCAGGCCTGAGCAATTATTCCCGAGGTTAGGCTTTCTCTCATTCTACTCATGGCTCCTCTTACCAGGTGTTGTCTTCAGCTTCCTCAGGAGTTTCTTGTATGAAAAATTAGGATTTTATGGTGTCAATTCATTATTAGTTTAGTTTATTGTATGAGTCCTCCCACCCTCCAATCCCCCCCCCCAATTCTTTCCATCCCCTTTTACAGTCTCTGTTCACTGGCAGGTTTTCTTACTGTTCAGGCTTAACCTGGTCAGGAACCACATGAGGGAGAATATGCCGCAATTGACTCTGTTCCTGTGTGAGGTCGTTAAGAATGATCTGCTCCAAGTCCATCCACTTTTCTTTAAATTTCATTCATGACCAGGATTGTTTCATCCTTATCATTTTTTAAATTATATTTTTTGTTTCTTTCAGCAGAACATAAAGGAACAAGAAAGGATTTTAGAAGCTATGATAAACCTTGGCAATTAAATGCAAAGAAGCCTAAAAAATCAAAAAGTGACCTTGCTGTGTCTAATATTTCTCCTCCATCACCTGACTCCAAATCATGTAAGTAATCTGTTATTCAAATGTCATTGAATTTGTAAGTCTGTGTTATTCAGAAAATCAAGGGAAAATGGCAATTTAAAATAAACTTATGGTCTGTTTCTGGGTATTCATTGTAATAAATTCCACTTCAGCATTAACATTGCAATGTATATAAATATATAACTATATACATATATGTATATATATATATTCTACTCAGTCATTTTTACTCCCATATATGTAAAATTGATTTAGACCTTTCTCAGTATTCTGTTATTTGAAGAATATCAGCTGCATGGAGCAGGTCCCTTACCTCCCCTGGCCAGTTACATCATTCCATTTCAAAACAGAACATTTCAAAGCAGAACCAAACGTACTGAAGGACATAAAACAAATTGAAATCTTTAGAGTAAAAAGGAAGAAGATTTCTATTCCAAACAGTTTATACAATTTCAGGAAATATTCCTTCACCTAACATCTCCCTGAGCTCCTCCTCATTCCTGTTTGGGACTGAAGTCTCTGTGTTTCTTCTCTGTCGCATCATCCTCAGTGGCTCTCCTTTCCCAGTGGCTTGATAGCCACTGACTTTTTTCGCCGCTGTTACTGTGATGTGCAAGGAAATACATTAAATTCTTCAGTTCCAAATCCCACTCAATCTAGGACTACAAAAGAGATTGAAAGCCATTTTTCTACATCAGCTCTTTGTACTTGTCAAAAGTAAGGTGTTTGATTTTAATTTCAACAGAGAAAAAGTAGTTTGAAAGCATTTATTTTATTTTAAAAATGTTTAGAAAAAAGCACTAGCTGGAATCTGAATCTGGGTCATCTGTAAAAGAACTGAAATTAACTTTGCATTTCCTCTACATAATGGTACTCATAAAAGCCCTCAACAGATTACTGTGGAGATAAAATGAAATATTAACTTCAGATGTTCATAGGAAATTATAATTGCAATCAGTTTGTCCTGCCTCATCACTTTATTGTTGAAAATTAGATTCCAACTTTTTTAATACACAAGTTTAAAATTTGCAGGTTTTACTTCCAGTATTCCAGCATTCCCAACACAATCACTGATTCAGTCATGAAGTGCTCGCTGGAAAGGAACGATTACAGAAAAACAATGAAAAATGAAATGAATCAACTCGCAAGTCTTGATTTCCATGAATTATCTCTGGCTCACTGTTTCTTTTCTATTATCCAATATTAAATCCATATACTTAGGGAGTTTATAATTATAAAGTCAACCATGTTTATAACTATAATTCTGACTTTGTAATTACTTTATAAGTTCATGTATCTACAGGCTCTGTGCTAGCAATAGGATGCCACCTAGCCACAGGGTGGCTACATGCAACTTTTAGTTCTAAGAATGTAGCAAGCCTTAAGGGCTTAAGAAATGCCAAAACATATTTCTAGAATTTGTATAGATACTCTATATGATGATAGTAATGTAATATAATAGAATTAGGATTGATCGACAGGAATATATTGTTAAACATATCATTTTTTTCTGAATCAATAGAGTACCTTTAAAGCATAAATAGTGATAAGTAAAGACATGTGTGATAATATTTAAAGCATTACTTAAATAGCACCAAAATGCATGAATAAAAATTAGTAGATAAAACAAAATGAAATATAAAAATTGTTAATTTTCCAAAGACAGGAAAGAAAAAGAACATTAAATAGAAATCAAACACCAAGATGATAGGGATGAGGATAGTCATGTCAATAATTATACTTGCTCTAAATGGACAAATACTCTTAATTATAAAACAAATATTATCTGGATCAATAAATGGAGGACCAATTTCTTAAGGAAAATATACAAACAAAAATTTAAAACACTAAGGATAAAAAGTTTATATGTCTATAGTAACATAAAATCTAGTAAAATTGAAGATGAAGTCTAGTGCCAAAAGATAAAAAGAGACTATCACATTGATGATTGACAATTGTTAAATAAAATATACTAAAGGGATATGGACAGAAGAACCAACTTCCTGAGTACATGATACAAAATTTATAGAACTAAATGGGAAGATACAAAAATAGTTGCACAAGAAAAATAAATGATATGAATTTTTGAACAGCTCCATTAATTACTTTAAATTATTAGACAATATTATGTCCAGTGGATTTAAAATAAATATAATTCTCAATTCCAAATATGATATTTAGAAAGATAAACAATATCACAATAAGTGAAATGGTATAAATTGTGTTCTAGCAAAAAATATTTTGTAAGGAATAAATTTAAAATAGTCTAGAAACCTTTTCTCACCCCTACATTTTGAAACTGAAATTCAAAATACCCAGTGGATTTGGGACAGGGAGGTGGGAAATGGGGATACCAGCATAATATTTGCTCATACAATGTATCTAATTTTGTATAATAAAGATAACAATTTATAAAAAGCACATTTACAGACAACCCATGAACTAAGAATGAAACCACAGAGGAAATTAAAACAATATTTGATAAACAAAACATATAAATTGATAAGGTGAAATTAATCAATAGCCAGGAGGAAATTTAGGCCTCCAACAGAGGAATTTTAAATATTCTTATATCATACAAAAAATTAGTATGTAGCCAGTGTTCTCGCTGTCCCTATAAAAGCATAGATTGATAATGAATCAAACTAGGAGTGTATATTGGAAAAATGATAAAATATTAATGTAATTTGAATAGAAAAGAACAAAATAATAAAAAATCAATAAATTCACAAGTTAGTTTTTTGAGAAAATTATTTTTATAAATACTTAGAAACACCAAATACAACTACAACTACATGGAATGAAAAAAATAAGCAATATTATAGAATATTAAGATAATAAATGGATATTTAGGAGATCATGTGAACAACTTTGTGCCAATAAGATTAACACATTTTATGACTGTTATATATTCAATCTTAGTCACCTTACCCAAATTCTTTAAAAGAAATATATTGTTTTAATGTACTCTATCAATGAAAAAAATTCAGTTCATAATTAAATGGCTTCTACATAACAAACTTGAAGTCAAAATGGTTTCACCAGAGAATCCAAATATATGAGGAGAAATATAATATTGGCCAGCTCTACCAATACTGTCATAACATCATTGATCATTTTCATGTGCAATTAATGCAAGTCAGAAAAACAGCTATCGTGTCATAAAGGATGCAAATGCTTTGAAATAAAGCTGAAATATCACTTATGATAATTTTAAAAATACTAGGATTACCCAGAATATTAATATTATGAATATTTTGAATGCAAAATCAAAAATATTATTTTGTTCATGGCCCTTTGCCTTTCTTGAATTTTATGCCATTTAAATATATAATTCTAACATACAAAAATTGATTGTATTTGAAAAAAGGAACTTCCCAGTTCACACTCCTTGGACACAAGGCTTAATTTTTTCATTTCAACTTATTTTAAGAGACTAACCATTATCCTGCTATTGAAATAAGATAATAACATTACAAAAAACCTAAAATTGAGTATCTAAATGACAATGGGGCACTGTATTAGTTATTGTTTTAAATGTTGTGACAAAATTCCTGACATCAACAATGCAAAGGAGGAAGGATTCATTTTAGCGTGTGATTTCAGAGATTTCAGTGCATCGTTGTGGGCCACATCAGAAAGCATACATGAAGGAGAGGAGGAAAGATGGAGTCCTGGAAACATTCCCTGATGACTAGGCCCATGTGTATTTTTAAACCATTTCTCAATAATACCCATCATATTATGAATCCATCAAGGGGCTTTAATCATTCATCAAGTGAGAATGCTCATGATCCTATTGTCTCTAGTAATGCCATCACAAACATTCCCTGAGACATGCTTAATAATCTCCTAGGTACTTTTTGATAACCATAGTTCACCATCATAGGAACAAATCATTTTACTAAATATTGCAATGTTAGTACAGAAATATGTAGATCACATGTGTCTGATATAGGAAATGCAAGGTTCATTTAATGAACCAAAATTAGTCAGTGTAATTCACATCACCAAAAAATGAAGAAAGAAAATTGCAGTCATTCAAAATAGAAAGTTTTTGAAAATACAAAACCAAAACTTTCAGAGCCAACTTCTTCATATTGAAATATTGAATGCTGGTCTTTTCCACTCTATAATAAGTATGTATTCTTCTGGCCAAACATTATAGTGTAGGTTTTAGCCAATAAAATCAGACAACATAAAAATTACATAATTGCAAATGAACATATAAAGGTGTTCATTCATAGAGGTCATAATTATAACAATACAATGCAAAAGAATTTATAAGAAAAATATTAAAATTAATAACAAAAATCAATAAGGCCCCTAATACAAAGTTATATACAAGCAGCAATTATATTTAATGTATCAACAGTGAAAATTAGAAAATGTCAAAACAGTATCTATAATAGAATCAAAGAATACTTAACGTTCATCTGATCAGAAAATGTGCAAATTACCTACACAGGAAATTATGACATTCTTACAAGAAAGAAATAAGTAAGTTGGAAAAATACGGCCTATTGCTATTGCATATTGGCAAGATGTTGGTATGCTAAGAATGTTTTTGGAAATTAAACATATTCCATATCCTAAACTCTAATAAGTGTTATGTCCAAAGAATTGAAATATTTAAAAATGTATCTGGCAAGTCAAAACATTGTGATTATTTAAAGCAGTTCTGCAATATATGAGGTCGGCAGGTGAGTTAATACTATTTGAATCCAAATTATATAAAGCTGCAGTTAAAAATATAATTTAATTTTGATAAAAGGCTGGACAAGTAGATCCATTCAACATCATAAAGAATCCCAATGCAGACTTCCATGAGGGCAGATAATAAAATGGGGCAAGAAAAATCTTTTGAACATTATACTTCCGTATGAAACAAAACAAATCATAAGTTTGCTCCCTACCTTGGTCAATAATGAAGAGAAGAATATAATTTTTAAATTATTCCAGTTATTATGGGTGCACAACAAATCAATCCGAATGCTTCTTGTTTGCCTAAGTTTACCTCCAGAGTGTTTTAAAATGTACAACTCAATGTCATTTAGAGCATTCATAATATGATGTTACCCAGTCTCTCCTACCTGCATTCTTCCTCATTCCAAAAGGAATACTGCACCTGCTCAGCAGTCACTCACCTCTCCCAACTCCAGAAGTCCCCGTCTGTCTGTCAGTTTATCTGTGGGTGTGTTGTATGAATGGACTCATACAACTCAGGCCTTCTTTCTGTGTGTGACTTGTTTCAATCAGCAAGTTTCTGCAGCTCGTCCACATTTCAGCCAGTATGCAACTTTACTGCCATTATGTGGACATAACCCATTTGTTTATCATTGTGAATTGTGCAGCTATGAACATTCACATACACATAATTTTGGTTAGATATGCTGTAATGGAATCGTTGGATCATATGATAATTGCATGCATAATTTCTGAGAAGCCACCAACTCTTTTCTATAGAGCTATGCTGTCTTATATTCTCATTGGTGATGGATAATGGCTTTTCATTAGGAAATAATAGCCATTCAAGTCGATATAAAATTGTATTTCATTGCAGTTTTCATTTTCATTTCCCTAGTGAATAATGATGTTCAGAATCTTTTCAAGGACTCCTCGTCCATTTGAATATCTTCTTAGGAAAAATGTCAGTTCAAGTTTTTATTTTCATTTTAGGTGGATTTTTATCTTTTGTTGTTCTTAAGTTCTAAGGGTTCTTTTTGTGTTCTGGACACAGTCTTTTATCAGTTATAATTTCCCATATAGGAGGTTATCTTTTTACTTTCTTTTTATAAATACTTTTCATTTATTTACAAGGAGAGAGAAAATGAATGAATGAATGGGTGCCTCAGGGCTTCTGTCATCTACAAATGAACTCCAGATGCATGAACCACTTTGCGCATCTGAATTTATGTTGGTACTGGGGAATCTAACCTGGGTTATTAGGCTTTTCAGGCAAACACATTAATCACTGAGTCATCTCTCCAGCCCTCTTTTTATTTTCTTGACAGTGTTCATTAATGCACAAAAGTTTTTAATCTCTATATAAACTGATCACCTTTCCTTTCCTTTCCTTTCCTTTCCTTTCCTTTCCTTTCCTTCCTTTCTTTCTTTCTTTCTTTCTTTTTTTTTTTGATTGTGCTTTGAGTGTACTATCTAAGAAACACTTACCAAACCCAGGATCATAAGGACTTATCTACGTTTTTTTATATAAGTTTTAAAGTATTAGCACTTGTATACAGTGTCATCACATTTTGAGTTAGTTTTTGTAAAACTCAACTTTTGCATGTAGATACTTATTATTTCAGCATTATTAGTTGAAAATATTCTTTTCTCATTGAACAATCTTAGTGCCTGATTGAAAAGTCTGTTGACCATTAATGTGGGAGCTC
>PVHP010025974.1:0-24976 GCA_004024765.1 Zapus hudsonius
TTTTTTTTCTCGATTTTATTTCCTTTATCAGAGAGACAGAAAATAAGAGGATTTACAGAGACATATCCTGACTTAAAAAAATCTAGAAAACAATGAATGCATTGAGTGTATATTAGTGAAAGCAATACCATTTTTATTTATTTCTTGTATGTTAATCACATATATCATTTTCTGTGTCACAACCCTACACACAAAAAGTCATATAAGATATATACAATTTCATAAATTTGTTGAAAATAGGAAGAACTCCTAAATGATGGTAACTCAATAATTAGTAGACACAAAATCAATGCCGATGTTTGCTTTTGAGAAAAATATAATTTATAATAACTAGTAGTATGGTATGTACATTAATTGAGAAAATAATAAAATTGATGGCAGAGATAGACAGACGCTTTCTCATGATTCAGCAAGTTTTTTTTCTCCTTGCCACACTAGTGTGGGTTGGAATTCCTAATTAGACCCTTACAAATTTCTCATTTTGGAAAATATTTTAAAAATTAAAATGCAATGTTTTAATAACAACTGTAATTAAACAATAATTGTCTTAAAACTTGAATATCTCATTGATGGCTCCCATATATTTAAAAATACTTTGACTCTGTAGCTTAACCTCTAGCCTAGCAATTTCATTGTATGACTGACAAGCAATGATCTACAATTCTTTAATGAGATAGTTCATTTTTTTTTATAAATACATGTACTGTGGAAATGTCAGTACAATCAAGATAAGATACTGCAACATTAAGAATGTGAATGGAATCATGAGGTTCTCCAGTAGGGCTGGGGGAACCCTTCTGTTCCAAGTCTCATATAATGCTTGGTCAGTGTTCCTTCACTGAGATATTGTTGCTGTTGTGAGATATTGTTCCTTTTAATGTTTTGGGGAATTTCAGTCATGAGCCTTAGATATTTTTCTTATATTTGTCTAATGATTGGTCCTCAGATGCACACATGGCGTTTCTTAAAGTTCTTTGAAATTATTTCTAAAGACCTGGTCTCTAATTTTCATTCTATTTTGAATACTCTTTCCATCAACTGAAGCTCATCTCTCTGTTCCATCCTTGCCCTTCCTAGACCTACTCTGATTACTCCAGGCAGTAAGCTAGACAATGATGGACCCACACCATGTCCTTCCCCATTCTTCACTCGCTGGTATTTTTTTTCAAAATAATACCTTCCCCATTTTTGCATTGTTTAAGTTTAGTGTGTATTGTGTAGGAGAATACATTATGTCTACATTTTTATCTATGTTGATCATAAAAATTAAATGTTTAGTTTAAATGTCTCTAAATGCCAAGATTTTGAAGGATTTGCAAAGTTATGTTATCAGATGTAAAAATATAAGTTTTCCTTTGTCGAGTAATAAAAAAAAAACTATTTCTGAAGGAATATCCCTGTGAAACCCGTGAACCATGCCTTGTCTGGTTACTGTGTCCAGGCACACTTATCATCAGGAAAAATGGGAGTGCCAGCTGGTCCCAGGAGATGTCTTCACAGGACAGCATTGACCTTGAGGAATTAGGGACTGAGCAAGCACAGTTCCTTTACTTAGAAAATAAGTGACAATATCCTGTACTTTGAAAAAAAAAGGTAAGTGAAAATGCATATGAAATAGTTATAGCATTCCACCGAAAATAAATTGTGAAAAGTAAGCAAAATGAATGTGTGCAGAACTCCTACTTTATGCTAATCCTTGTTTTATTTATTCATAAATATATGAAAATATATGTTTTTGAAAGTATAATGAGAAAATAAGTTGTAAAAACATTCATTTTGTTCTCTTTCTATCCATACAAGCAGTTGGAAGAACTAGCATCTCTAATGATCACAAAACGTCTGTAGCATATGAAACGACGTTGGGTGCATTCAGGGTGGTATGACCATAGACTCCATGCTGCATATCATAAAATTTGTTCACTGAAAATCTATTTACCATTTGAATAATATATTTTCAAATAGAATTCATAAGCTATATAAATTCAAACTTATAATGATTGATTCCATTATTGTCTTGACATTATAGGCATTCCACTACATTTTAAAACATGGTTTAAGTGTAAAAAGTACATTTCTCAAAAAAAAACAAAACTACATTTTTCTCTAACTGATTTTGAATGAAATTTCATTTTGTAATGTAAAGGTCATTCCATGTATTTACATATGGCCATTGCTATATTACATCTTACTATTGAACTAATTCCTGAGCATATTTGTAAATGTTTTAAACGCCACTTTTAAAAATTACAAATATTCTTCTTAGGTTGAGTCCTTACACATACCAATTTACTGACCCAAAGAGAAAAAAAAGGATTTTGGATGATAGATATAATTACCACATTTTAGTTCAGTGTTATGATTTATAAAGCCTACTCAAGCTTTTCTGTGTTGGATTCTACAACATGAGGAAACTATAATTTTCTGAGTGTGGCTGCATCCATTTGCATCCCACATTATCTTCATGGAACTAGATTGCCTTTCTTATTTTAAAGATAATTCTAAACATTAATGAGGTCTTAGAATTTTCAAGTGATTAAACTTACTGGGGACTCTCTCCTGCTTTTGTCATAGTCACATTGAAGTTACCAGCTAGCTTCTTTTTACATAAAAAAATCTGGCTCTGTGCCTTTGAGGGAAATTACAAAAAACTATATTGTAAAATCATATTTAAAAATCTAACATCCACATTCCTATCTTACATATCCCTTAAAGTGCTTTAAAGCACATGTTTTAAAATGTAAACAGTTACTTGAGCAAACAGTTGAAAATAGATCATTGGAAGAAAGAAATGGGTGACTAATCATTTTAGTTATTTTGTTAAGAACTAGAAATTTGATATGTCTTTGTTGTTGAAGTTATTTTTTATTATTATTAGGTATGAGTTCTTCCCACAGTCTTATGCAAAAAACTAAAAAATTGGTAAAAATTACTTTATCAAATTATATTTTAAAGATATTAAGCTGTATTAATATAAGTAATGATAACACGGTAATATGTGTGGGTTATAATTTTAACTGATTTTGTTTAAAAACTAAGATTATTAGACTTAATTTCCACCATTAAGGGTATTCGTCATACAGCTTCTATAATGTTCTAGTCTAGGGGCAAATATACAAGCAATTAGAAATTGTAGATATTTTTGATCAGGGTGAATTGTCATGCATAGAATTAGTTGATTCATTAATTGGATATAAGACATCAGTATATCAATCAACCCCTTTATAGAACACTGTTCTAATCATGTAAAAGTATAGCTTTATCCCCCCATGAAGCCTAAAATTGTATTGTAAATGCATTATTTTATTGTTTTTCTGTACAACTGGCATATGTATTTCATAACTACGTAACTACCATTATCCCTCTATTCTCAATAACTAGCAATATCTGCTACATAGTAGATGTGCAAGAAATATCCTTAACTAGATAACATAGTAGCTTAGTGCTAAATATTTTAAAACTGCCTGTCTTTTTTCAAATTCTACTTTTCCCACTTTGCAGCATTGTGACCGTTAACAATTTAGTTCATTTTCATGACCCTGGATCTTACCTTGACATTCCAGCCCCTGGAATGGTGCCTCTATCTTCCCACATCAATTAACTCAATTAAGAATCTCCCTTGGAGCCATGCTGAGAAATACATCTCCCAGGGGATGCTAATTCTTCCAGTTTGACCATCAATATTAATCATCACACACAGACAATATGGCTGGTTTGGTAGCTGCAATGAATGACTGTGTATAAAGCACTCTGTTGGTACATATTTATAAATATTAACTATTATTGCTGTTGTTAAGATCTGCTGAGCAGACAAAAGCATTAAGTCAATTTTGTTGGACGAACAAACAACCTGGACAAAAGAGGGCATTCATTTCCATAGTGAAGTGCTTAATTTTACACAACCATCATATTTTCCATTCTACTTTGAAAATATTTGGAAAGGTCATTTTAACATTAATGTAAACAAAGAATCTCTGTTTTTCCCACTTACAATGAGAGCTCATCATTTAAAATGATTTTCCGATTTCCCTTTCTCTCTGAGGCAAAGCCTACTGTCTTCAACCTTGAAGTTCATTCCAAGCTCTTGAACAATGAGAATGTCAGTGCTACATAATGGAAGTTACTGTTATTCTCTTTCAGCCAAAACCCTCATAGTCCAAGATATGCCCTTCTGTATCATGCTTTATAATGTCAGACAGTGACCTCTGTGACACTTTGCATTTTTACTTCCAGAGAGACACCTTGAGGAAGTCTAAGAAAGGTGGGAGATGTGGGCTGGATCTGTCCAGCTCTGCTCACACAGTGCCTACACTCCTCTCTGCAGTGGTGGCTTGGCTTGCAGTGACCCAGATTGCACTGGGACCACACCCCTTGCCTTCTGGCCTTTAAGGTAGAAGAGCCAATAGCTATTGCTACCCTATGGAGTTTCACAATCACTGCTTCAAGACTGTAAATCAGCCAACAAATCTATAGATTGTGTTTCCATTCAATATTATTTTTGCTACCCTATGGTGTTTCACAATCACTGCTTCAAGACTGTAAATCAGCCAACAAATCTATAGATTGTGTTTCCATTCAATAATATTTCTCTAGTCCAAGTCCTTTAAGCAGATTTTCTATTTCTCCATGAATATTCTCCCTACTTTTTAACAAGACAGCTGGACCCTGTGATAAACTTTATGCTGTGCCCACCATCACATCTCACTGCCCAAAGCGATGGCTCTGGAAGAAGACTATTTGTTGTTCATTGCATCATTTTTATTGCTTTAGATGTAGCCCTCTTCACTTTTCAGGGCTTTCATAATTGATTGGTATAAAAGGGATACGACAGGGAGAGAAGCTGGTCATTTCCCCTGAGCCACTTGTCAAGCAGGCCGTACCTTGATTAAGTCCACAGAATGTTCTGCTAATGATCCCTAGAGAGAAAAAGGCTTTGCACAATTCTCAGGAGTGATATCTTTGGATTCTGGATGACAATCTGGGTGGGTAAACCAGAGGGGAAAAATAATCTGGCATAACACTATCTGAAAATGCGTCTATTTAGATGAGTTATGGTTGGTCTCCTGAGAATAAATTCAAGATGAAAATAACAATCACGCCACACTAATGTCAGCATCTAAGAGAGCGAATGAGGACAGACTGCATGGTTGAAACGGCCCTGCTTCTCATCAGCCTCGCAGTGGATCCTGGCATCTTTCAATGTTTGAAGATAAAAATGGCTTTAAGGAAGTATAAACCTCTTGTCAGTGAGAATGAATATACTTAAGTAAATACGTATTTCTGCATTTCAGACCTAAACATACAAAATGTCAATATTTTCAGTGAAAAAAATCTTTTAAACAAAAAATTGCATAAGAATTCTCACTTTAATGATTTTAATGATTTTAGTTTGAACAATACTAACTTATCCATCTTTGTTTTCCTCTGATTATGTCTGTAATAATTTAACATCTGGAATTTGTAGATACTGAATTTAATCAATAAGTAAAAAACACTGCTATATTTTTTAAATAAAAACAGAAAACACACACATTAATGATGCTTATTGATAGGTATCATATTTATGTTTTTCTTTAAAAATTAGCTTTTTACAGTTTCTTTTTAAATATTTTTCAGCTAACACTTAGTTGTAAAAATAATGCAATAAGAATTATAGTTTAGGTATATCTTATAAATTTGTGGTTTTATAAGAGTATTTAGAATTCTTGTAAATCCCTTTCTGAGGCTTGACAGGAGATATCGCTTGGAACTTAACCTTGTTTTGTTTTTTTTAATCACTTGCAGGGTGCTCTGTTGCAATGACCATGAAAGCACATTAAACAATATTTATATATATTAAACTATATTTATAATTTAATATATATAATATATAATATATATTTAATATATATTTCCTAGAATACATGGAGGAAGAAAGAAAAAAACTTAGGTAGAAAGAAAATCCTTAGTGATAGAGTGCAGTAGAAAAGTTTAAAAAAGAGTAAAAAGTGTTTGAGTTATTAGGCAGGTTGAAAAAGTGAAACAAGAGATGAATGCAAATATATATATATATATATATATATATATATATATATATATATATATATATATATATATATATACACACACACACACACACACACACACACCAGGAAGAGGGCTGGGGATATTGCTCAGTGGTTAAAGACACTTGATTGCAAAGTCTGTTGAGGATTTAATTCCCCAGCTGTCCCTGCAAAGTCTGGTGTACATTCCTTTTTAGTGGCATTAGACACTGGCATGTACACTTCACACACACATACACACACACACACACACACACGCACACACACACCACGTTCAGATAAATTCTTAATATTTTAAAAAGGAAAATGCAGGGAGGAGAGTTGGCTTGGAATATCCTCAGAGGTTATTCTCTAGTAGGGAGCATCTGATCACTTAGCACACTTTGTCTTGTTTTAGGTGAAAACCAGATAAATGATAAAAAGTTCCTTTGCAATTACAGGACAGTGGTGATAGTAATCAGACTCAAGAGATAATTAGCACTAAGTCCTCATAACTTGCATTATTTGCAGGCACCTTGCAGTCCCATTCCTGTGAATGTTTAGTTCCTATGATATGAAGAAAAATCCATTCTAACAGTAAGCAGTAACATTTTAAACATTACTGGAAATAGAATGTAGTATGAACCCAGTGTCTTCTTCAGAGATGGCGCTGACAGGAAAGATGGAGAAAAAATGAAAGACCAATATTGAGTGTCAGGAGGGGTGAGGTGGGGGTGGGGAGTTTTGTTGAGGAGAAACTCTGGGAAAAGTGATAATTGGATTTCAAAGAAGGGCATGTCTTATTTCTAATTGTGCCTCATATGACTGAATAAACCCATGTTCCTAACAAGGACAAGTAGCATCCAATCGCCTTGAGACAAAGACTTCTCTGTGAACTGGGAATTTGTGCACTGGGAAGTGAGAGGAGGATTCTTATTACTTTATGGTAATTTAGTCACTCTCTCCTTGAGAACCATGGGAACATGAACTCAGAAATTGTGCACAGCTTTATTATATGCTATCTGTGTAGGCCTCATACATTCTCTGAACTTCACTGTCTATAGAGGTTATGGATTTTGATACAATCATAGAAGTATAAGATTTTCTTACTCAGAGAAACATGGGACAACTCTGCTGATTTCCCTCTCCAGAAAGAAGGAAGAGATCGGCTACTTTTATCCATATCAGTTGTATCAGTGATGAGACTGTCTATTATTCCTACGATTTGATCAATTCTAAGCCGGTGTCTGCAGTTCAGAAGCTCAGCAGTACTGTAACCTGTATGTGTCAGTGGTTTCTATAAGTCCACAAGCCATCACTAGAATGAGCTGAGACTTCGTTATTGCTCCACCAACCTTCCAATAGTTTCTTCAAATTATTTGCTGGATTCCAATTTTTTTAAACATTTTATTTTAATCCAAAAATTCAATCCCATAAAAGACAACATTCAAATATGTAATAAGCCACTAGAATTTACAAGACATGAAAGGAGATGCCATCTTGAACAGAAACCAGTTCAGATATATACTCAACAATGCAAGAAAATCAAATGCTTCCCATATATATATATATGTTTGTTTTAAGGAGCAATAATCATCAATCATCCACTTACTCAAACTTCAAATATGGGAATCATCTTAAATTCCTGCATTCTTTGAATTCTCATATGGATTTGTTCAGATACTGCTTGTCTAATTGATATTCTTATAGATCTCTACAACTGATTCCCTTCTCTGTTTTCAATTCTCATTCTTTGGTTGATGCCCATTCTTTGGTTGGACCATGTTTATAGCTAATCTTTTTTGGGATTTCAAAATTCAAATTTCAAAAATATTTCAGTCCTGAGAGTGGGACAGGACTGTGTATTCCATTCCCTGACACAGGAAAAAAAAACCTATCTCTTGACTTCCCAACCTTTTTAGACATAATTCTATTACATAGTTCTTATTTATCACACAAGTAATAAACATGCAAATTTCTCTTCATCAGAATCACTCTATATGAATATAAGGTCTGTGTCTTATTATTCCTGGCATTCTTGGGTTTTTGTATAGTGTTCTATGCACTGTAACAATGGCAGAATAATTTGCTGAAAGTAACATATGAGCTCAACATAAACTTAAGTTCTATTTTCACACTAGGCTATTCTCTTAATTGTGTACATTGATTAAATCATGTTTTACAAATCTCCTATGGATCCCTCACTCCTGATTGCTTTTTATTACAAGCTTCATGGGGATTGAGGTACCCTAAAGTAAAGTCCTTTGAATAATCCCAGGGTGGCAGGTAGCACCAAATACCTTTGGACTCTCAAGAGTTGCTTGCTGAGATACCTGTAGGGGGAGTGTTCGTAATTAACATTTACAACCACCCTAAATTAGAGAAAGTCACAGAAAGGAGAGTGAACTTTCGAAATATGTTTTCCAGAGAATCATTTGGTACAGAACCATTTCTGGAGAATATTCTGTGCTAATGAGAAAAACAAGAGAAGAAAAAGTGGGATGTGGGCTTGCTATTTTCAGCTCTTTGTTTTGCTTTAAACAAGGTGTCTCTCTTCCTCTCTGTGAATACTGCACACTCCATTTCAGTCTCTAACTCTGAAAAATTCAAGTCAAATCAAGGCAAGCCATGACACATGGCACATGTGGGTGGAATAAACTAAATCATTACCTTAATGGCAATTACCCCTAGAGAGAGCACTATTGATAACAGAGGCCAAATATATTAGTTTTTCTACTTTATACATTCAAAGTGCAGAAAGCAGCATGAAAGACTGAATAAGCAAGCAAGAATTCAATAATCTATTAATGTATAATTTCAATTATTAGCCATTCTCTATTAGATCTGAGAAAGAAAAGTCAGATAATTAAAAATGCCTGGACAGCCCAAATAAATTAGAAACTTGATGCCTTATACCATGAAATATGTAACTTTCATTAATGAATAAAATAATAGGAGAAACATTCCTACCCTGGATACTGTACACTCAAGTAAACCTAGTGTAAGAAAAGCCACGTTTCACAGTTATCTCCTATCACCTCTCCCTTTGTAGCTTGCAAATGATTAAATCTATAAGTAGTTATTAAAACAGTTTTGACATTTCATTTGTACAATTTTTGCTTCACTGCCCATATTCTATATAAATAAATCACCACTGTAATGTATTTTTGTCTTTTTAACATCAGCATCAAAAGAAATGAAAGGAACCGTTAGTCATTCCATTTGGAGACATAAACAGTTTTATGCATGATACAATAACAGGACACATTAACTCACAGCGATTACCTGTTTACTCAGAAAAGTCTCATCTTGTGAAACAAAGAAATGGAATTTTCTCAGAAATGATTTCTGAGTGCCAACACTATATGTATATTGTCTGATGGACCCTAAAGAAATTTGGTGAGATTCAGCCTTATGCAATCAAGTTGTAAGGCATTTCAGGTTATGAATGTCTGGGTGAGATAATCACTTAAATTGTAATTATTGCCTTGTACAAATCTGGAATGTTAACACATTCCTAAACTGCAGGATAAGTCCCTTCAAAGGCCCTTGATGAAAGCCCTATGCTGCCTCACTCTTCCACAGAGCAGGTCAGTGGTGGGAATAGGAATGCAGCCGATACTGCTCTCCTCCCAGTTGTGTCCCGAGCGCTGGGAGAGGAGAGGACCTTCCTGCAACAACAAAACGCAACTGTCATTTTGCTAATAGCTCTATAATCATTATCTCTGCATGCATCAAAGGACATTTCAA
Source organism: Zapus hudsonius (assembly GCA_004024765.1). NCBI lineage: Eukaryota > Metazoa > Chordata > Mammalia > Rodentia > Dipodidae > Zapus > Zapus hudsonius. Next base: position 9,771 of record PVHP010025974.1, read on the forward strand.
CTTCATCTTATCAAACAATATGATGGAAATTTCATTTTGAACATACTAACTTATCTGTGTACTTATAACTGGTATGTAAAGATTGCAGAACAATAGATATGGCTCATTTTAATATGTACTGAATATGTACTGTATATTATTCCTGATTTAAATTTTCAAGGTAAAAACCTATTTTTAAGAAGTCATGTAATTTGCTAGATATTAACAGAAGTGATAATCACAAGACTTCAAATATGATTATTCTCTTTTACACCTAATATACTTCCAAATTTTGGAATAATAACTACTGGATACATGTGTCTGGATACAAATTTTGATGTGTATCTACTTCAAATTGACATGTGTTAAAAGAACAAAATGCACACCAAGTAAAATAAGATGAAATAAAGTATGTGAGTTATATCACCAATAATATGCATATTATTGCCATGTTGGGTTAAGCAAAATATAGAAAAAAGCTTATACCACTAGTTTAGTTTTTCCTTTAAATAACATGTCTACTAGAAAATTTGAAATTCCATATGTACAATATGTCGCCACTAGCCACACGCTGCTTGGATGAATCTTCAAGCCAGGCATAATTTGGGGGAGGAAAGTATTTATTGAAACTGCAGATTGAGGGAAAATTTCGTAACAATGAAAGAGGCTGGCCCTCTTTCACAGGTCTGAGCAGAGATAAAAACCCGTTACCTACACCACACACACAGAACAGGGAACAGGCAGGAAAGCCAAAGAGAATTTCTTCTCCTTTATATAGTCTTAGGGTGGGGTCTTACAACCCTTCCCTAGACTTAATGGCTTCCTGAGTCTCTCGAATTTGCTTCCTGCATGGCCCACACAGGAAAGGATGTTTATTTCCAGCTTCTTTGAGCTTCTTTTCATCCTGCCCCTTGCTGAGAGGCTGCCTTCCTGTAAACATCCTCAGAGACCCATCCAGATAATTAAAAAGATCAAGTTGACAACAAAACCTAACCATCACACCATACATTTGGGAATGATGTGTGTTGGAAAAACATGGTACTAGAATATACTATAAATATCTCCAGAGAATTTCTCAGTTGATTGGTTGCATACTATTTTTAAGTTATTTTTTCATTAATGTTATATTTTTATATCCCCTTTCCCCCACCCCTTCCACTGAGGGTCCTCCTCACTGGAGTTATTGCTCTTCACTGGGGTTCTGCAGGCCTCAGTCACTCTCTATGGGTTTGTTATTGGGGGGGGGCTGTGCCTTGCTGGATATGTTAGAAGCCCGATTCAGTGTTGAGTTCTCTGTATGATTGGCTATATATTCTTAAGGGAAGTAAAAAAAAGTGAATTTTGATTTCTGGTTCAAACATACATACATAATTCTTGTTTATTAATTTGGCAGCTTTGCTAAACACACATGAAGGAAAATCTCATTTACCTATAATATGCGTTCAATATCTACCGGAGGACACATGGTCTCCTGTGTCCTATGGCTTTCTAATTATCTTCCAAATGATTAGTGATTGTACTGTGCTGTATCATCGTCTATACTCTGCTCTTAACAAGAGTGTTACTGCTGAAAAGCTTCTAACACCTGTACACTACACAAATGACCAGTTCCCCAAATAACCTCAAATGTTTGGAATTATATTTCATCTCTTTGGAGAGACACGAGCATATATTCAGCAGATATTCACACTTCCATCTCTATTACCATGAAGGAAGCTTTTGGCATAACAGATTCCTGGATGCCCAGCTCCATGGAATTTTGCTCAGGAAATTTAGAAGGTACTATTATAGAAAACCCATTATAGTTTTCATAGAGAAAGGTCTATGTGAGCATTTGGAAGAAAAGACATGCATTTATCAATATAGGGCACTGAAGTAAGTCACCAGAATCAATATTTTTTATGTATTGTTTATAATTCTCTGCACATTTTTTTGCATCGCCCAACTGAAATCAGTATTATGTTAAGAAATAGAAACTTGGGGCTGAAGATATGGCTTGGTGTTTAAGGTGCTTGTCTTCAAAGCCTAATGACCAGGTTTCAATTCCCCAGTGCTCATTTAAAGCACAGTGACTCATGCATCTGGAGTTTGCAGTGGCTAGAGGCATTGGAGTGTCTCTCTCTCTTTCACTCATTCTCAGTCACTCTCTCTCTCTACTTGCAAGCAAATAAATTAAAATATTTAAAAATGAAACAAACTCGTAAGTCAAATGACTGTGGATGAGTACATAGGATAGAAACTCTGAATGCAAATAAAAATAATTTCTCAGTTCTGTCTGCAAGTTTTATTTTTATCATCTACAAAAAGGAAACAGAATAAATTATCTGCTTATTTAGGTCAAATAATGTCTTTAACATAGTGTAAAATGTTATTAATTTCTAATCTTTAGCAGCTATGTTTGTATCATGTGAATATATTGTAAGATATATTTAGCCTTTTTTGCTTTTCCTTCTTTGCCTAAAATATCTTAATTATTATGGATATAATTAATTGGATATTATATGGATATAATATATAATTAAATATTATGGATTATAATTATGGATATAATTAGATACATTGTATGAGCAAATCTTATGATGATACCCCATTTCCTTCCTCCCTGTCCCCAATTCACTGGGGTTCCTCTTTGGTGGGCATACTGGATCAGTCCATGGAGTAGGGGATTGTGAATTGCACAAGAAGTAGCCAGTTCCTCCTACCCCCCTGCCTAACCCCCTTTGTGTGTTATTGCTGAGGGGGACCATGTCTATGGATAGTCTCCCCCACTATGGCTCTTACATTCTTTCCACCCCCTCTTCCAGCCAGTTACCTGAGTTTGGGGGGGGTTGTCTGCTTTATTGTTGAGATCTTAAGTGTCTCTGGACTATTGCTTTGGGTTGTGTTGGTTATTGTTGGTGTCTGTCTCCATTGACCTTTCCTGGGTTATCTGACATGCTGTGGTGATTGGTTTCTTGTTTATCTTGCCACTTTCTCATAGGTTTCATTTGGGGCATATATGATAGGCAAAGGGTAGTTCATCTTTTGTCAGGATGTCAGCCATCATCCCATGGCTTCTTGGTGGAATTGGGTGGTTCATGGCTCTATCACTGCCTTCTGAAAAAATACAAACAGAATCTCCGCCAGAGAGTGAGATCAGTATAGGTTAAATGAGACAAACATTGCTCTTTTGGCAAGATTCTAATGGGTGTAGCCTCTCTGTAGCTCTCTGGTAGTTGGAATTTCCCCTTGGAGCCTGCATTCTTATTCCCCATAAGATTTTTCCATGGATCCCAGTTCCAGTTAAGGGTTCCTGGTCACAGAGCAGATCTCTTAGCCAATCTTAAGGATACTGATTACCCACCTAGTTTTGGTGCCACTATTGCATAGATGACCACTTCTTGACTTGCTACGCATTCTCATGACATCAGTCTGAATTGAATATCAGTGTTCTCTGCTTTCTCCAAATATCATTAACCAATTTCTCCTGGCTGCTCATTTAGTGCCTTCCATCACAATATGTGCTATTATCTGGGAGCTGCTTACCATTCTGGATCCCATGTTGTGTGATGATATTCTGTGGTTTCTTCAGCAATGGAGTCTTTCCTTTGTCCTAGGGTAGATAGTCAATTGCTTTGAAAAAAGCCTGTCTTGTTTTGGGGACCTTTTGGGTCTCTTTGATCAACAGCTCAGTATGGGAAGGAACCAATGACTGGGACATAGAGTTACGGACCAGATCAATTTTTAATGGGGTTAGGCTTACTCCCATTCTGTTCATGGTGATGCCCCCAGCTTCCTAGGGAGCTTATTGTATGAAAGTAAGGAATTTTTGGTATTGCTTCATTATTGGTTTAGATTATCATATAAGTCTCTCCACCCTTCCATTCTTCCCCCACCCCCCCACACAGTTCCTTCCACCCCCTTTTACAGTCTCACAATTCACCTGTGAGGTTTGATTAGAGTTTAAGATTAACTTGGTTAGGAACCACATATGAGAGAGAATATGTGGCATTTGCCCTTCTGTTCTTGTGTGAGTTCACTAAGTATGATCTGTTCTAAGTCCATCCACTTTTCTTTAAATTTCATTATGTGATTTTTCCTTTCAGTTGAGGATAAATGTACAACAATATTGACATCCATTCACCCAGTGATGAGCATTTGGGTTGATTCCAATTCTTAGCTATTAAGAATTGAGCTGCTATAAACATGGTTGAGCAAATGTCTCTGTGCAGAGGCATAAAATCTTGGAGGTAGATGCCTAGTAGAGGGATATCTGGGTCCACTGGTAGCTCTGTATCCATCCTATTCAGGAGCCTCCAGAAGCTTTCTATAGTGGTTGTAACAGTTTGCAATCCCACCAGCAGTGAATGAGGGTTCCCTTTTCCCACATCCTAGCAAGTATATAATGTTGTTGGATTTTTTAATGATTGCCATTCTGAATGGAGTAAGGTAGAATCTCATTGTAGTTTTGATTTGCATTTTCCTGATAATTAAGGATGATGAACACGTTCTTAAATGAGAATTGACTATTTGTGTTTCCTCCTCTGTGAATTCTCTGTTGAGAACAATGCCCCATTTTGTGAGAAGGTTGTTTTATTATTATTATTATTATTATTATTATTATTATTATTATTATTACTAGTTCTTTGTAAATTCTAGATATTAGTCCTCTGTCTCTGTTATTGCTGGCAAAAATTTTTCTCCTAGTTTGATGGTGGTCTATTGGCTCTGAATATGGTATGCTTATCTGTATAGAACTTTTATGCTTAATGAGACCCCATTGGTTAAGTGATTGTTGCACTTCCTGGGCTACTGGAGGTTTGTTCAGGAAGTTTTCCCCTATTCCTTTCTCGTGGATAGTCCTGCTATTTTTTCTTCCAGGGTTTTCAGATTTTCAGGTCTTATGTTGAGGTGTTTGATCCATTTGGAGTTGATTTTTTGCATGGTGATAAGAATGTGTCTATTTCCATTTTTATAAGTATTTATGCAATTTTTCCAGCATCATTTATTGAAGATGCTGTCTTTACATCAGTGAATGTTGTTGGCATCTTTTTCAAATATGCAGTAACTGTAGTTGCTGGAGCTTAGGGCGTGGTCTTCAATTTTGTTCCATTGATCTATCTGTTTATTTTTGTGTCAGTACCATGCTGTTTTTGTTATGATGGCTTTGTAGTATATCTTTAGATAGGAATGGAGATACCACTTGAAGAAGTTTTTTTTTAACTAAGGATAGATTTGGCTTAAAATAAATAAAACTTTAAGTTGGGAAGCTAACTTTCACATTTTAGTTATTATCAACCTTGCTGTCTATTAAAGAATGCTGAAGGAATGAATTCTTGATGGGTAGTGGTTTCATGAGATAATGCAGCATATTTTGTTGTTCTATAATAATAAAACACTAGAAGATATAACAGAAAAACTTACCATCATATTAATTAATCTGCCAGTCATGATTTATCCTATTTTATTTATCCTATCACAGAATATCAGAAAACACTAAAGTAAATGGTCTGCAGTATTCTTTCTCAAGAATCATTCAAAATAAAATCAGGTGACCATGTGTAAAATATATTTCCAAAGACAGTATTAAGGGAAGACAGAAGTCATGTACTCTGCCTGGCAACATAAAGCCTAAAAATACAAAGCTGCATGTAATAGTGTCAGCACACAATAAAATGAGTAATAGAAGATGTTGAGCAAACACAAGTGACGATAATCAGATTCTTTGGAATCACGTGCAACTTTTTTCTTTGGGTGTTAACAGCCATGTTCTTCCTTGAAGGAGGGAGCATGCTAGATATCAATTATCACAGACATTGCTATGTGGAAAGATTATACTAAAAACTAAATATTTTTGTATAATTTCTAATAAATTCCACTAGTTGGTCATGAGAAGGACTCAGAATTAGGAGATTCCACTGAGACACTGAGCCCCATAGCAGAAGATATCCATAGGGAACAGAACATCTGCATTGATGGGATACAAATATTTCAGCAGGTAATTTTTCACAGGAGCAGAGGTGCTACTTTGCTTAATGCTTAAATTCACAAATTAGTGTTAACAGAACCCCCTATTTCCCATCAAGAAAGAAGGTTGATAACATAACAACAAAATTAATGAGCAAATGAAGGAAAGTGTTTTGCATCTGCTGTGGGCTTGCTATATACCAGACCTGTTAATTTTGCTTCTCTTCCTTAATTAGGTACTACATTGGTTTTTAAACACAGGAAGCTAAGCTCCTACCTCCTCAATGACCTAACAAGCTATATGACAAGGGATGGAGTTCAAAAATCCTTTCAACATCTTCAGTGTCCTTTGCTCTTTCTTTTCCTGCTTCCCTTCATAAAGAATATTTCTTTGAGACCGTCTGAAGATTTTCCAGGGTAAGTAAACTTTGTGTTAATTTCCAGCCTCAGCAACGTGCCTCCAGCATCTTATAGTTTTCTATCTCATGAAGAAAGAAAAGGCAGTTTCATATAAATCCACATGGTCTCTGCATTCCTAAGCAACATAGAGGGTGGAAGTGCATGGAGGATGGTTCTATGAAATCTGTCAAGATTACCACTTAGAAAACAGTTTGCAGCAGTCTAAGGAGAGAGGCCCCTGCCTCCCATGAATCCCAATGACTATCCCATTCAGTTCACTCAAGGAAATTAGAGAGAGGTGAGAGGCAAATAAGTAATTAGCACGTTGGCCAGTTCTAGTAAATTTTTCCTCCTAGATATATGCATGTTTTCATTTCACAGCAAGTTAGAATGTGTGAAAATAATCACAGAGCTGAGAAGACTTGACTGAGTTCCTCTGTTGACATTGTGCTACTTTTGTGCAGCGATTGGCAGTCTTTAACGGAAAATCTAATTCACTCCCATGAAAGAAGACATTGGGAAAATATACACTTAGTTTAGAGAGGGGATCGTCCATGGGTCGAAGAGATCAGGACTGAAACTCACCTTGATTTGGGCAGGAGAGAAAGAATATGTATTGAATTTCACAGATCAAACCTCAGGACAGGCTCAAAGCTGGCTGAAAAAGTAGACAATACTATGCATGAATCCTGACTTTCCATGAAGATGGGCCTGGAAATCACATTCCAACACCCTCAATTTGATTCTTCTGTAGCTGACTGTGTAATTATTGTCCTAGTGAGAGGTTTAGTTTTGAGTTGCAAGATATCTGGTCTGGCCACACATCCCAAAGTAATCAAGCAAAAGCGTCAATGAAAAACAGGAAAGACTTGTAATAAAAATGGGCATTTTAGGAGGATAAATGCAATCCTTTCTTCCCATCTTTGGGGTTAAGATTAGCTTGAAATGGAGGAAGTATGCAGGCAGGTAGCATACTTCACACAGTCCCGGTCACACTGTTGCTGATTTGATCATCTTCTCAGGGCTGGTTTTGCAGGATGGCTGAGAGAAAATCCTGTTGCTTGAGGGAACTCCTCTGTTCACATGAGGTGACTGCTCTTGCTTAGGGAAGAACATAACACGGGATGATCTGTATGCAAGGTCTGCTCTGCTCAGAGTGCCATGAATCTAAGCTCACTACAGTTTTGGGAAAGTGACTAGAGACGTTACAAGTGAGGTGCCTTTTTGGTGGTCTGGAAAGGAAGATTTAAAAGTGAATGGCAAAATATCTTGATGTTTCTCATCTTTGTGCCCTTGATTTGGCATCCGTGGTAAGACTTGACTTGTTCATGAGAGTTAAAGATAACCAAAAGTACTGAAAAATATTATTTAATAAATATCTAGATATGGAATAAAATCACATGGATGAGTATAAGAAAGAAAAAGTCTGATTATTCCAATTATATGCTCCTAACAAACATAAGCAAATATAGCTTAATAATAAAATATATAATTAAAATAAATAATTTTAAACACACTCTTAACATTTTGGAAATTTTGAAGAGAAACTTAACTATGTACATAAGAACACAACCTATCTGGCAACATTCCTAAATATTCTTACGTTGTAACCCAGACACTTATGATATGAGCTAAAGTCTAAATTAGTTATAACGTGCATTGGTTCACAAATCCTGATCCACAGTCCCCAGAGCTAAAGCAACAGCACTCCCCGTATGGGAGAAGCGAGCTGACTTGGTTTCTAGGATGTCCCGCTTGCCTTGGATTTGTTCACACACAGATTCAGATGCATTTTAATGTGCAGCTCAGCCCATATGGCCCCTCCTGAGCATTCAGAGTATTCTTCAGGTAGACAGTCACTCAGCTCTAAAACAAAAGCAGAGCCAAGCCAGCCATGTCCCTTTTTCATCATTTTCAACCTAGAAACTCATAAACCTCAAAGAAATGATGCCATCTCTGCTGAAGCCTATTAATTTCCAATGCCATTTAATAGCAGGATCAAAAGCCGACTCTGCTCCCAGTGTAAGGGGCATGCAGAGAGAGCGTGGATTCTCAGAACGCTTTCACCACTGAGCTGGGCTGTGAAGCTTCCATCTGAGTAGGAGTTCAGGATCTGTTCTGTGATTTCTGTTGCTAGGCAACCATTTCCTTTGTCTGCTTTGTTCAGAACAGTTGCTTTATTTATACTCAGTTTAAATGATGCAGATCATAATGTGAAATCATAAAAGAAAATAGGAAAAAATTATATCAAAATTTGGTTCAGAGATTTGCAACATGGTGTAGAAACTAATGAGTGTGGATGAAAATAAAGCTTCTTTGGAAAAACCAAGAACTTGAACCCAACATGATCCTCCTGTTGGAGATTATTTGAAGAGATGATAAGACAACCTGGAGTTAAGTTTTTATATCACTTACAAGTTTCTGAAAAGTTCATAGTTAAATAGTACTAATCACATCCTCAAAGTGAATTTTAAGGATAAAAAAACCTTTATTGTGCCTGATGTGGAGATAAATGTGTTAAAAATTTTAAATAAACTTTCAATAAATATCAAGAAAGAAGGTTAAGAGATACAGATGAGGAAATCTCATTTTCTAAGCTTTCCATACTCTAAGAAGTCTTGAACTGTAATTTTCAGAGTTTAAATCTGACCTTAGTATAATATAGAATTGATCTTAATTGTTTAAAATCCTCACCCTTATGTACCACAGGTGAAATAGTTTTGTGGTTCTGAATCTCAATTTAGACTTTTTTCTTTAAAAGATGATTAATGATAAATAAACAAAAACAATGACAATACTTGAGTAAACTTGATTCACTAAATTTTCCTTATGCTATGATCATTCTTTTTCTCCTGAACAAAACCTTAAATCTTTTCAACACATTAATAAAAATGAACAAAGTGTATTGTGCCCATAGAAATATTAGCATTTCACTGAATTTCACTGAATAATATATTAGCACATCAAGATATATTAGCATTTCAGTGAATTCAAATGACCCTCTGAAGATTATGGTATGATCATCATCCCCATTATGGAGGTGCTAAGGGAACCATGGATGTGTGGAATAGCTTCCTCAGGAGCTGCAGGCAGGTAGGTTGGTGGTACATCCAAGATTCAAACCCACATTTTCTGATGTGGTTCTGACTTTTTGAGGTACTAATCTATAAACTGACAAGATGTCATTTCCTTGTGGTACGATTTTGTAATGGACTGCTATCTATCTCTTTTCATGTCCTCCTCAATTGGAGTTTCAGAAAATACCAAAAAAGGTCCGTGTCTTTTACTTTTACCTATTTTAATTCTCAAAGCTATGTTTTTTTTCTTGTAAAGTACCTGAGCTGATACATTTTAGTTATAATAAACCCTCTCTAACTAATCCTATTCCAGTCACTAATTCCCATGTCTTTCCCATTGTTGCCTATGGTGTTGATATGTGGGATGCTTGCAGGCCTGAAGGCTTCTCACAAGGTTATTGTTGAAGAGCTTCCTTACTTGTGTCTGAATGTCTTCAGGCCTTTCAGCTTTATCATTGTGTAGAAATTTGTTAAATAGAAGTGAGAATTATGGACTGCACACTAAGTAGAATTAGTGAATTCTGACTGAACATCACTATTGTCATTCATGAAATTTTGCCTATGTGTAAAGAAAAATGAAATCACGACATTTGTATAATAACTGATGCAGCTAGAGGTGATTTTGTTAAATGAGAGAAGCCAGAAACAAAATAAATTACTCCACATTTTCTTTCGAATGTGTACTCTAAGTTTAAGTGTATTTGTGCAAGTGCGTTTGTGTGTGTGTGTGTGTGTGTGTGTGTGTGTGTGTGTGTGTGGTTTATATGATTAAAATAGAAAAGGGGCATTATTTCTGAAGACATCACAGGCTTTGGCTTCAGGACACAGAGAAGTAAAGCTGGAACTGGAACTGGAACTGAGCTGGAATCTTCCTCCCTGTAGGCTAACAGCTTTCATAGTGCCAGGAACTGCTATGAAGGCTGCTGGGGGAGAAATGTCATTAACAGTCTTACCTAGCAGTGGGTCCTGTGTGCTAAAAAAACCAATCAGGCAGGCACAATATACCTACTGGTGCAATAGAAGCATGGATATTATGGAACTAACTGACTTATTTCTGATTGGATTTGAGGCCCACTCCATGGGAGGGAATTCAAGCTTGTTACTGAGAAGTCAGTAGCTTAGAAGGCCATAAATCCTAGAAAGGAAACTTCTACTGATGTGTGGCTGCTGTGCCCATCAAACTGCATCCTCAATATTTATGTTTATATCCATAGATTTGGGCTGCTCTCAGCTTGGGTTAGAGAAGCTTCTTTTTGCAACAGGCAGCAATTAATTACTGGGAAATTTCAAAACACCACAAAGTGCTCGGGGTAAATGATTTTGAGTGTTTAGCCTTAAATGAGAAATTTATATCATATCTTCCAAAGCTCAGGGAACATTGCAAAAGAAGAGGGCAGAAAAAATAATGTAAGAGCCAGATGACATGGAATCATACTGTAGGATGCTGCCTTCTGGATGTGACATGACTGTTCCACTTATGAACACGTAGCAGTTGTCATTACTAGTATAAGACCTGCACTACATTGGGACCATTCTCTCAAGTATGGTGGAAGAACTCCTAAGACCTCCCCCTCAACCCTCCCTGAGAAGTTAATGGCAGTTAGTGGATGCTATGATGAAGAAAAGCATTTTCTACAATGATGCAAATAACTCCTACTCATGCTCATATAAGTAACCCTAATTAAATTCAATGTATAACAAAAAAATGGCATTAAGTAGAAGTGTTACTAGTTGGGAAGAAGAGGTCCAGAGGGAGGACGAAAGGGAAAAGGGAAGATAATGAAGGGGCTTAAAATAATCAAAATTCATTATATACATGTATAAAATGATAAAAAATTTAAAAACTTATAATATCAGGGGTGGAAGAGCTCTTAAGGGAGTAAGAAAATGAGAGAGAAAGAGAATTCTGGAGCAGATGCGATATGAAAAGCAGAAGAGGGGACTACCTGGAGGGAGCTAGGAACCAGAAATAGGTAGAGCAGGAATGAATCACAAAGAAAAATATCACATATGTATGAAAATTACATAACAAAATCCATTATCTTTTATGCTAACTTTAAAAATAGTAAGGTAAATATGGGTTTTTGCAAATATAAACTAAGGTCTTCAAATATTTTAAAGTAATGCCAAAATGAAAATTCACACATATTACTTCATTAAGAAAACAAAAACAATTTGGCCATATTTTGAAGTAGTAAGACAAGGGTCATAGAAAACCATGGATTTGAGAAGTAAAATTTTCTTTTACCCAATGGAGCAAAGTTAGTCTTCATTCTCAAGGCATTACTGACAAACAGCTTTTGTGATTACTCTCAGGTTTGTTGATCTTGGAACAAATAAGGTCCTGATTCAACAGGGGCCCTGTTTGTTTATTTCATAGGAAACTGGCTTCCAATGAAGTTCTTATGTCTATGTCAATAGTTCCCAAGCTCGCAGCTCCAAATAAATAGCTAATAGAGAGCCAAGAGCACACTGTTTCCTCTAGCCTCTTCATTAATCTAAAACAGAAGAATAAGACTGAACAGAGAAAGGAATATTGCTCACAACGCATTGGCATCAAATTGCCTCAAGGCTGAAAAGTTTCATGGGATTCTAGTCAATATTTCTTGCACCAATAAGGCCATTTCAGTCCTTTTATAACATTATAAAATTTAGTCAGGAATTATTAACTTTATCAAAAACATAGCTAAATTGATACTATTTGCTATCCAAATTACCATTATCATCATCAGGTGACTTGTAAGAAAATATAGTACTTTTCCTTAAGACTTTTTCCTGGGGTAATGTGTGTGAATAACAGTTATAAAATGTTTTTTTTCCCATAAAGTAATCATTTAGAATAGCTTTGCTATTTCCTAAAACGATATTTTAAAATGTTATTAACTTGCATACATTGAAATGAATCTTGAAATAAATTGCATTTACTTTAAAATGAAATAAAATACATAAATTGCTTATAAGTAAGCTAAGTATAATGTGTCATTGATGCCAGGAAAACTGTTACATGAGCTAAATACAACAAGTGAAAAATTATGGCACAGAAAACACCTTAGACTCAATCCAAGAAAGAAATGTAGTACCAAGCTACTATCAGACATAACAAATCTTAATATCAACCAACAAGAAAAATAATAGGTAATTTAGAGGGACATGTGGGAAAGAAGAAATAAAATATAAAATATATGAAACTAATCATTTTCTGTAAAGATATTTCTTTTGACCCCTTGACATCATATTGATATGGGTAGAAGTTCTGTGCCAAACATCATATCATAAGCTTAATCCAAGAGACACAAAAGTGTCAAAAATATTTACATCCAGCTAGATAATAGTAAGAAGTGATAACATCCAGAATATAAAGATTTTGCATTTTATTTTCTGCAGTTATCGAACACGAATTGGGACTCTGTTTATATGACAATATGATAAAACAGTTTATTTAAATAAGTAAAAATAGTCAGAAGGAGTAAATATTAATTTATATAATATCTTCACATAGTACATATTATTCTATCTTTATTTTGTAGGTAAGGTACAAAGCAGGTAAATCTTAGGCCTGAGGTATTCTAGCTATATATCTATAGAATGCTTGCAATCTGACTTGGACACTCAGAGTTTATATTCACCAGTTATTATTAACTTTGGTGTTTGCTACATTCCCTTCAAAAATTAATAAATATTATCTTAGCAAAAATTCTTAATTTAAGCATAACTCTTCCCTTAGGTATTTGACTTTTTCTGAAAGACTCAATAAAAGAAACAAAACTTTGTAGCTGTGAAATATATTAAAAAGTAGATACCAGAAATAAAATACAATTGTGTTGGTTGGCATTTCTGTTCAACAGCAAATCACCTTTGATTTTACAAAGTCAATGGAAGACAAATCATAATTTAAGCTCAAGTCATAATTTTGCAATGCAGAAGTAAATCTTATGATTATGATGCAACGAACTTAGAAAAACAAGTTATTGTTATAATACATATTCTACTTTTGAATTATGTGCTTCTCTTATAATATAAACCATGACATGTTTGGAACATGGAATTCAACCGCTGTCCAGTCTTTCCTCACACTTGGCAGAATGTGATAACTCAGAATTACAGGAAAAATATCCACTTATGACATTATTCAATATTTCACAATTCTTTTGAATTTCTTTGTCACAAAACTCTCAGTTGCAGCGAGCACCTCAAGCATCTGGTGATTGAATCTCTCAAGCTGTTTTGTGATCTCTAATTAGTGTGGGATCCAAGGATGAGGAATTCAATTAAATTAGGTTTAGACTTAAAGAAATAGTATTTGGAGTAACTAAAGCATACACTGCACACAACATTACAAACTATTACTCAGAAAAGCTAACATAAGTTAGAGATAAATTTCAAGTGATCATGAAATTTTTCATGATTTTTTTTTGAAAATATCACTGTAGACTGGGGCAAGATGGTGCACGTGTAACCACACTGAATCTCCCAGGGTGAAAGGTTCCCACAGGTATGCACTGGGAGGGCACTAGAGTTTATACTCATTAATCTCTCAGTTCCTGAGGCCTTACTTACCCCTTTTGCTGGGAGAGCCTGATAATTACCTAACTTGAGCATCTGAGATCAGGCTGGCGGGGCAGCTCCAGTACCAGGCTTTCCCCATGTTTCCTGCACCCAGGAGACAACACACTGAGCTGGCAAACACATGATGGGAGACAGGACCCATATTCCGACCTCACCCCACCTGGTCCCACAGTAAGCCCCATCTCAAGTAGCGCAGTGGATTCCCAACCTACTCTGGTTGTATGTTCACACCTCCCACAACCATCCATACTGTGTGTGGCCCATGGCCCCAAAGTCTGGCCTGCTCATTGAGAGCAGACACTGGACCTCCAACACAGCTTTCATACCAGGCTCTAGCCCCGAAATGCTGAAACATCAGCAACCTCTATAACCTGAGCATCTGTGAATAAAATGCTACCCCAGGCCAATCCAGAACAAACCTGAAACAGAGCAATCACTGAAGAGACTACAAGGTCAAATATATTTTACCTTCTTATTAAAACAAGCCTTCTACCACAAGATGGGTAGATCACAACACTGGGAAGAAAACAAAACAAACAAAGAAACAACAGAAGTCAACTGAGAAATCTCCACCAAGCTCATCTAGTCCCATTATGGAAGTCGCCTATATACATATACATATATATATATATATATATATATATATATATATATATATATATATATATATATATATATATATATATATATATATACACATATATATATAGAGAGAGAGAGGGGGGGGGAGACAACACATATTGAATTGCAAAAGGAAAGCATAACAAGCTTATTTAGTAAACTCAATAAATTCAATGAGTCCTTGAACAAGTGAATGGATGAACTAGAACTATCAAAAAACTATTAATTGCATAAATGAAATGGAGCAGAAATATCTTTTATAGCACACTGCTTTCACCACCAGGTTTAACCTTCCTGAAGAAAACCAGAGAAACCTCAAGGGAGATAAATGAACTGAAGATGAATGAACAAATAAAGGATCTCAATAACCAGCTGATTAAGTTTAATGAAGACATGATTAAATACAAGAATGATTTTAGAAGCATCAGGAAAACAAACCAATATCTGATATTAGAACTTGAAAAGGGGAAGAATATGATTTAGAATGATGAAACAGAAAACAAAAAAATCAAATAGAGCTTGTAAAAGCCTCTCTGGATTTCCTCACCAAAGTAGATCAGGTGGAAAACAGAACCTAGGATCTGAAGACAAGACAGAAGAAATTGCTCTGGAGGCAAA